>APFE031556090.1:29602-59428 GCA_000404065.3 Pinus taeda
ATGATTGTAGTCCGGCACCTACGTACTGGTAAACATATTGGCCAGTACAAGAGCCAAGGGGGTTGTAGCTCCCTTCCAGGAGCAGCTGGAAAACAAGTGAAGGTTGGAGCTTTCAGTAGGCCAGCGCCTACGTACTAGTAAATGGAACGGCTAGTACAAGAGCTAAGAAGGTTGTAGCCTTCTGCAGGTAGAAGCCTGCGTACTGGTAAATGACTGCACTAGTACATTGTAAAAGAAGTTTCTTATTAATGAAACATAGAAACAAATTGCAGCAGGTGGTTTTCACCCACATTGGGTTTCCACCTTATATCATGGTGTTCATGTGTGCTCTTTATGTGTGATGATCTGTTCTGTTTACTGCACCTGATTACTGTTAATATGGTTAATAATGTTCTAATGCATTTACTGAAGATAAGTTAACTGAATTATAAGATTACTGCATGTACGCTGGTTGCATTTAACACAGTCGCGTATATACGTGTATATCCTTAACCGAAGTCGCGTATATGAATCTGAGTATGAAAAATGAAAAAGTTTTACTGACTTGGTAATATTGATTCACCCCCCCCTCTCAGTATTATTTCCAACATATTTCAACAATATTCCAAGAATATTTTGTGGAATATTCCCTAGAATATTCCAAGGAATATTCTCTAGAATATTCTATTTTAAATTTTTTGAATAAAATTCAAAAATTAAGGGTTATTGGGCGATTTTCAACTTGACATAACTTCTGTATACAGAGACCATTTTTCAAACTATTCATTGCACTGGAATTAGGAAGACGAGACCTATCCAGTCATTCAGGTTCAAACCAGTTCCGAGTAGTTTCATGTTTAAGCATTTTTTGACACTTAGTCTTGACCTCCTTATCACACCTCCCAAATGAGAGGATTTTGGACCCCAAAAGCTTACTAAAAACTCTAAACTGAATTGCATAGCAAATGAGAGAACAAAAACATCCTCTTCTATTCATCCAAATGAGTAGAAGTATAACCGAAATCTCCTACCTTTCCAACTGTCGTCATGGCAAATTTTTACTGAACAAGCCAAGTACTTGTTGAATCCCGACCAAATTTTCTCACTAGACAAATCTGAAAATTGCAAAAACCAGCAATGACTCTTGCTAATATGTGAGCTGAAATCTTCCACTAAGCATGCAGGCTTGCCAACTGTCATTATTCTCATCAATGACACCTCCTTCGCTAGAAGGAAAATTGAAGGTGACTTAAGCCAATACCCATAACAAACTTCCAAAATGGAGTATCTATAGAAGAATGCTTGTATCAGCTGTAACATCCTGAAAGTAATGCAAATGCTCATCCCAAAATCTTGGGATACATGCTACAAAAACTTCTCAAAAAGAAGTCAATGGTCCTGTTCACGAACAATAAAAGTACGCAAGCCATAATGAACCAAGTAGAGACCCATGCTGAAATTTGAGGCCTCTTTGCTTGCATGCTTTTCCAGCTCATGGAATTGTGCTTTTCTTTGCACCAATTTCTTTCCCTATACCAAATGACACCAAAGGTATCTTGTGCAACAAGACAATCATCAACGATAAGTTGACCTGAAATGTGCTAAACAATGGACTCAACCATAAATGTAGCGAGTGTGTACACAACTGACACAAGTCAAAAAAACATATGCAACGCAATCAACACAAGTTGATAATCAAGGCTTGACACAATTGACACAAAGTCGATAAGCATTGTGTGACACAATTGACAATGTAAAAAGTGTGCTCACAAGCGACACTAGTCGACCAACATCAGATACATTTACAAACAAATATGCATGTATCACGTACAATGAACTATATACAGTTCAAAAAATACACCTACAACCTCTATGTACATGTGCAAGTTTAACTCTTCTTTTCAAAGACCAACAGGTACATCAACCCAAAAACAACATGTGGGTGACAAAGATCTGAAATGAAAGACATTGCTGCAATAATAGTGAGTACCCTACTCATCTTTAACCTCCATGGCAAAATTTTGCAACAACATAAGAAAACATGCATACATCCAAAGTTTTTATATGTACAAAATGAGTACGTCTTACTGCGTCAAGAACTCCATCCAATTCACACTAAGCCACTTCCATGGTGATTTTTGTCACTGCATTTTTTCCTCATGTGAAAATTCCCTTTCCACATCAATAATGGAATCTGTGGTTCCACCTTTGCCAATCTTCTCATCGTCTTGCGGCATGTGTGTGGGACGACAAGCTGGATGTAAAGTCCAACAATGAGAGACAACATGTCCCTTCATTTGGCGAAAAGTGAAAATCTTATGCACCTTCTTTGAAGGTAGTCTTTGCTCCATCTGTTCCCTGTGTGCTTTCTTCCTCATCTAGCATCTCAAAACATGAAGGTTAATTTGACCACAATATGGAAAACAAATCTTTCTTCCATTAAAGCATGTAAAATTATCATGCCTTGAAGAAACATAATCGAATTGATCATGAGAAGATTTATACCTCTTTTGTTACTTTGCATGTTCATCCTTTTTGCCTCCATGAGGATATGAACTAGTAGAAGCTTCAGTTTTTAATTGTAGACTAACATCATCGTTCTTGTCTTGAAAACTACATAACATTGCATCCTTGCCATAAGTTGAATGTCTACCATCTTCTTACTACAACAAAGGCCTTAAGCAATGGCAACCATCTTTGAAACAAATTTGACATATTTGCCTCATGGAACTTGGAAAAAAAGTTCTCTTTGAATTAGCCTCACCTGCCTTCATGGCTTTTGAGTCCTCGCCATTAGATAGCACATAACCAAGTCCAAGATTCTTGGGTCGTTCCTCAACATAAAGGGGTTCAATCATTCCTTGCGCATGCTTTCCTAATCCTTTGCCTTCATAACCAATATTAGTCTTCAAATTGAATCCTACTCCCCTTGTATGCTTTTCGAAAGAT
Source organism: Pinus taeda (assembly GCA_000404065.3). Taxonomy (NCBI): domain Eukaryota; kingdom Viridiplantae; phylum Streptophyta; class Pinopsida; order Pinales; family Pinaceae; genus Pinus; species Pinus taeda. Next base: position 32,531 of record APFE031556090.1, read on the forward strand.
CCAACACATCTTTCTAAAGAGGAAATTGAAGACAAATCAGAATGGATTACCTCTTTCTCACGCATGTTCTTGGTCAAAGCCTTTTATGCTTGATGAAGTTGCAACTCCATATCATGCAATCTTTGAAGAATTTCTTCCTTCTCCTACTTCATGGCCAGCAATTTCTCATGAAGCTCCGTGCTTTCTCTTCTATCCCCAAGCAGGATCTGCACCATATCCTTCAATATAAGGAATTCATGCTTCATATCCTCATCAAACAACCTTGTGTAGGAGGAAACTTCACTTGATGAAGTTGCCTTTAGAATGTCAATGAACAAATTAATTTCAACAATGTTCTTAAGCTTTTCAAAACAAATGACAAAGCTTTTTCACCCAAATGTCTTTACAACCATCATATATTCAAGCAGCCAATAACACACAAATCAAGTGAGAATTTTGTTCATGCAGCCAACAACAAATCAACTCTAGTTAAAATCTTGGAGTGGTTTTGAGGTCCTTTGGGGTAAAGAAAATATATTCTATTCCTTTTTGTCTTCTCCAAGACTTAGCTAATCAGTAGCTATTCCCAAACTTCAGCAAACTCAAACAACACGCAGTTTGCAAAATAGTAAAGCAGTCAATCTTCTGCACTACTTTAAAACACCTTTCAAGCTATCCAATCAAGCTACTGTGATGTCAATTTAGTATATATACTTATGCAAATGATTTACATGTCTTGTAGTTAAAAACACATGAGTTTTGATGTACTTTATAACCCATTTATGTGTAGTATCATTAAGTCATTTATCTGTTTAACATAATAAAATAGATTTGTTCTTAAAGAAAACTCAACTATAGGTGCAATAGGATATGATGAAGAAATCCACCCCTCCCGGGCTACATCTTCTGGGTCCAATACTCTCAAATGGGCATGTCCTTGATTTGATTAAAAGCTCAAAATGATTGTATAGCTAAATACAAGCCTTAACAAGATAAATGGGCTGTAAAAATGGATTCGGAATGCTCAAATTAGTCAGGAATGGCTACTGGTTCTCTTCTAATGGGTACCTTGAACCCAATACAGCTCTCACAATGTTGGGCCCTAGTGGCTCCTAGAACTTCCACGGAGCAGAAACACCTGCAAATGACCTTCGATTTCTCTCTAACCTATGTTAATGGATTCACAATCATTTGATTATTCAAAATAAAAATTAAAAAAATTAAAAAATCATCTGAAAAGGCCTTTCCTAGCCAAAGTTATGACTCATTTACGACACTTCCTGTCTGGCCCTGAATTGACTCCAGTCAATTAAAATTGTTGAGCAGTTAAGGCTGCTGTAGTTGGCAGGACTGCCAAGTTTTCCGCCACCACCAAAAATCCTGCTAACTCCACCTTGACCGCTGGTTAACTACTAGTGAAACCCGCGCATGTGACCGGTTTTGGCGGACTTGGTGGTTTGCATCAGATTAAGTGTCAAACTACAAACTAGACTGTTGGTTACTGTGACCACCGGAAATGCATGTGACCACTTTCATTTGACTATTGGTTACTACCGAAAGTGGATAGGCCATGTTTTTGGGGCCAAGGTTATATGTTGCAGGCACTAGCCCTCAAGGGCTAGCCCCCTTTAGGGCCCGCCTTAAACCTTTTTAAACTATATAATGTTGTTGGTCCATTAACCAAACAAATTTCACTGTCTTTGTGTAATGGTAAGCCACTACAATGTTTGTTGGTATGTCATGGGTTCTACCCACTGATCCCATAAAAAAATTATATGCCCAAATAATTGCCACCTTGGGACCACGTGGTGGCCTTCGGGCTTGATACATGGCACCTCTCATTGGTTGCTCCAACTGAATATTTTGGGAATATTCCAAAAATATTCTAGGAATATTCTATATAATATTTCCTTGAATATTCTAAGGAATATTCTATGTAAATGTTTTTTTTTTTAAATTCAAAAATTAAGGGTTATTGGGTGATTTTCAATTTTCCATAACTTCTGCATACAAAGACCGTTTTTTGAACTGTTCACGGCACCGGAATCAGGAGGATGAGATCTATCCATTTTTTCAAGTTTGAACTAGTTCTAAGCACTTTCAGTTTTGAGCATTTTTCAACACTTGAGACATGAGCCCCTAATCATGCCTCCCCATTGGGAAGCTTTTGGACCCCAAAAGCCTTCAATTACCTTTTAAAAAGGTGAGGGTACAACTCCCTCACTCTGTCCACCTCCATCCACTTTGCCTTGTTTGGTCTGCTTCCTTTGAGACCAACCTAAAGATAATCAACATTTCCCCTCCTTGAAGGGCGTGTCCTTCTGTCAAGGATAGCATCTTCTTTCAGCTCATCCAAAAATTCTGGCGAGAAATCATCTATAGATGGTAGCTTAATATAACTTTCATGATCAGCAATCAAAGGAGGTTCATGCAAACATAAATTATCCACATTAACAACAGAATACATGTGCATATATGAAGGCAAATCTAGTTGAAAATCATTATTTCCAACTTGTTTGAGGATTTTGAATGGACCATAACAAATAGGCTTCATCTTTTTCCTTCTCCTTGTATTCTTTCCTTACTAGTGTATAGCCATACCTCATCCCCTTCTTGAAACTTGTGATTGACTCTATGCTTGTCATGTCTCTCCTTGTACATGCCTTGACTTTTTCAAGTTGTTCTTAAATTTGTTGATGTGTTAGCTGAGTTCTTTCAATGAACAAATGAGCTTTGTCAATGTGACTATGTCCCTCAATGGCGACATCCTTCTCAAGAATGAAATCAAGGCGTGACTTTGGAAAGTAACCAAAACAAGCTTCAAATGGTGAGGTGTTTGTGGAAGAGTGCTTGGAACGTTTGTAAGCATGTTGTATGTAATATAAATGTTCATCCCAAAGCTTGGGATGCTTGCTGCAATAACCTCTCAAGAGGTGCACAATGTTTCTGTTCACTACTTCTGTTTGGCCATATATCTGCGGATAGAAGGCAATACTCTTCTTCAACTTGGTGTCCATCATCTTCCATAGATTGGACCAAAAATTTCCAACAAATCTGGAATCCTTGTCACTAACAATGGAAGTAGGCAAGCCATAATGAACCCATACATGTTGAAAAAATAATTCAGCAGTTTGTTCAGCAATTATAGTTTTCTTACATGGCATAAGTATACACATTTTGTTGAAACAATCAACCACTACAAAAAGATAATCATGCTACTTTCTAGACTTTGGTAAACCTCCTACAAAATCCATAGAAATTCTCTCCCATGGTCTAGAAGGTACTGGCAATGGCGTATATAATCCAAGCTTCCTATTACTAGGCTTGCTTGTAGATAATAATGAACAACCTCTAATGAACCTTGAAACAGAATGTACCATGCGAGGCCAATAACAATACCTCTATAGATGTGCAATTGTTTTTCTTACACCGAAATGTCCAACAATAAGAGAAGAATGAGCTTATCTTATGATACTTATTCTCTCCTCCTGTGGTATACACAACTTGCCCAAATGAAACAACAAATTGTTATGCAAGTGTTAGTCATTCTCCTCAACATGATTCCCTTTACTCAATTTAGCATACACATCTTTAAAATCATCATCAGATGCATACTATTCTATATAACTCTCATGTGCAATGGAATCATTCTTAAGTAAAGTAACAACACCAATAATAGGCCTTGAAAGCATATCATAAACTATATTGAAAACACCTTTCTTGTACCTTACTACCAAGTGAAACTGTTTCAAGAAGCCCATCCATCTGAAGTGTCGTGATTGTTGTAACTTGCTTTGTGATTGCAAGTACTGTAAGGGCTGATGGTCGGTATGTATCACTATTTATATACCCTCAAATAGTGTTTCCATTTTTTGATGATTTGTACCAACACATACAACTCCTTATCATATATAGGATAATTTACAACAGCACCATTAAAAGTCTTAGAATGAAATGCAATAGGCTTACCATGTTGTAGAAGATCTGCACCCATGGCATAATCACTCGCATTGGTTTGAATCTCAAATGGCTATCTCAAGTCTGGTAATGCAAGGACCGGAGCTGAACTAATATTCTCTTTCAAAGATTTGAAAGCATTATGCTGCTTGCCTCCCCATTAGAAAGCACATTCACACTTTTCACTGCATGCATAGGACCTGCTATAGAAGAGAAGTTAGAGATGAACTTCCTCCAATATTGAGCTACACCCAAATAACTTGTTACCTTTGTAATGGAATTGTGAGTAGGCCAATTAACAATAGCCTCAATCTTAGAAGGATCAATTCTCAAAGCACCTCCTCCTACTATGTGTCCCAAATAAACCAAAGAAGTCTTTCCAAATTCACACTTTGACATTTTAAGAAATAATTGATTCTTCTTCAAAACATGAAGTACTTTCCTAACATTTAGGACATGATCTTCTGTAGACTTGCTGAAAATTAAGATGTCATCTAAGTAGACAATAATGAAATCATCAAGAAAAGGACACAAAACATCATCCATTACCCACATGACAGTTGCAGGTGCATTGCATAAACCAAACGACATCACAAGCCACTCAAAGAGTCCTTGTTTGGTTTTAAAGGTTGTCTTCCAAATGTTACTTTCTTCAATTCTTACTTGATGATATCCACTATGCAAATCTAACTTTGTGAAATATTGAGCATCTTTTAGCTGGTATAGAAAATCATATATCCTTGGGAGTGGGTAATTATTCTTTACCGTTATCTTCTTCAAGGCCCTGAAATCTACACACATGCGCCAAGTGCCATCTTTCTTTGGAATCAATACAAAGGGTGACCCACATGGTGAAGTACTTTGCCTTATGAAACCGTTTTCCAACAAGTCCTTGAATTTCTTCTTGATTTCAACATTCTCCATGATAGACATGCAATACATGCCTATGTTTGGAAGAGGACAATCTGGAAGCAAATGGATTTCATGTTCAATCTACCTCTTAGGAGGCATACCTATTGGTTCTTGAAACATCTCATGATGTGCATCAACTACGTCATATAAATATGATTTAAGTTTTTTATCACAATTGTCAAATGACTCATGATTCACATCAACCTCAGGCTTGATCATAAGAAGAACAAAATTCTTACTTGAATTGACTAGCCTTTTTACCTATCCTGCATTCACCATTGCTATATTTGTCTTCTTGCGATGAGCTCTGACAATGTACTCCTTGCCATCTGTGAAAAGATGATATTTGTTTCCATGTCGATAGAAGATATATTTCCTGTCAAATAAGTAAGGACTTCCCAAAACAATTATTGCTATATCAAACAAAACTACATCAGGTTCAACCGTGTCAATATAATGTGCAGCAATTGCAAAGCCCAATATGCACTTTCTTGAAACTTGTAAATTTGAATCCTTGTGTATCCATCCAAGTGGATAAGGCTTTGGATATGGAATGGTCTCAAGTTTGAGCTTCTTGACCAAGTCTTTTGATACAAGGTTTTCTTCGGACCCACTATCAAAAAGTGTGTCAATCTTATTATGTTTTGAAACTACCCTCACATGAAACAGTTCAATTATTTCTTCCTCATTAGGAGCTTGTACATGATAGTTTGAGGTACTAGTGTTGGATTGAGTTTCAATTTCTTTTCCCTTCAAATTTTCAAACCCATAGATGCAATTTTGGTTTCATCACCTGAATCATCCCCTAAATCTTGTGGTGTAGATGTAGTAGTTGTAGTTTTCTATTTCCCTTTGGTTTTGTTAAACTGATTTCTTTTTTCAAGATGAAATTTCCAACAGTTTTCCTCTTCATTACCTACTTTAGAATAGTGTTTACAAATCACTTTCTCACTCTCCTGTATTCAAGGTATCCATAGGTATCCATTTCCAATAATTTTAAATGTGCAAACAACTCCAAGGTTAACTCTAAAAATATGAGAACTTCTTATTTCTAATACAGAGATAGAGTGTAGGGCCATTTACCAGATACGTCACCTCTAAAGAGAGGATGAGTTCTAGAGGCTACCTGGCCCTCTACAGGCTCTACCTAAAGAAATAATAGAAGTAAACACTCAGATGTCATTAAAATACTCATGCTTGAAGTCTGACGTCTTGTGGAATAAAACAAATAAGTTTGAGCAGCTATTTAGGTGTTTATATGTGGAGGCAAGTTATTTAAATTTGTTTTTTAACACATTATATCAGATTTGTTTAGCATGAAATATCCAGCAAATAATGACACAAATATGATGAAGCGGTTCACCCCTCCTGGGCTTCATCTACTATACTAAGCCTCCTAAAATGGGCTTTTCCTCTTGTATAAGAAATATTGAAAGTCTAATACAAGTAAATAAGTGCCTCTAAAGGAAAATCTGACTGTAACAATAGAATCAGAAGATAGGAAACAACTAGGAATGCTATTCCCCAAGCACTAAACAATGAAATTGTACCTTAAACAATACTTTCTCCAAATGGTCCTAGTGGCCCTTTAAACTCCTTTGAAGAAATTCAAGGTGGAGATGACCTCCAATGGTTCTGATACCTCTGCCAATGGACTCAGTAGGTCGAAGACTATGGAATTAGGATTTTGAATCACCGAAAAAAGATGAATACAACCCCCAAATAGCTCAAGCACTGAAATGGCCCTAGTGGCTCTGAAAGCTTCCCTGAAGTATTTCGAGGTGAAGAATGCCTCAATACGCGAAAAGAGATATAGAAATGGACTAAGAACACTAAATACAATCACGAATGACCTTCATTTCACATTCAATGGCTGCACACATCCCAATACAGCTCCCAAACTGATATGGCCCTAGTGGCTCCTGGAACATTCACGAATCAAAATCACCTGTAAACGACCTCTGTTGGCTGGAAGACTATGCCAATGGATTCAAAATGTCGAAGAGACCCAAAATAAATAAATAAAATTTTGTTAGAAGGCCTTTCGTAGCCAAAGTTAAGGCTTATTCAAGATCTTCCAGTCAACCCCTAAAAATACTCTAGTTAACTTTAGTGGAATTTCAAATAACTTTAGTAATCTACCTAATTTGGAGGCAACTGGCCAAATTTGGTCGAAACTGTCGGACAGACTGCTAGTTGGTTGCTAGTTTAACGGGCATATGAGCAGAATTCAGGGGCGCTTAACGTAACTGTCAGGTTTAAGGGTGTGGTTCCCGCGACAAGGTCCCATGGTTAGGCATTGGCCCCTTTTCCCACCCAACCGAAATTTTAATAATATTTCAATACAAACTGTGTCCCATAAAAATTAAGACTCGTCGTGTAGCTCGGGCAGTCAGGCATGTGTGCTACCAGCGGAGAGACCCAGGTTCGATTACGTGGTGTTGCAAACTTTTTGCCATATAAAACAAATGGAATATCCTCAAAATATTCCAAGAATATTCTAAAGAATATTTTTGTGGAATATTCCAAGGAATATTTTGTGGAATATTTTGTGGAATATTCTATTTTAATTTTTTTTCTAAAATTCAAAAAATGGAGGATATTGGGTGATTTTCAAATTGGCGTAACTTCTCCATACGGAGTTCGTTTTTTGAACTATTTATGGCACTAGAATCGGGAAGACGAGACCTATCCATTCATTTAGGTTCAAACCAGTTCTAAGAACTTTCATTTTTGAGCATTTTCCAATGCTTGGTGTTGAGCTCCTCATCACACCTCCCAAATGAGAGGCTTTTGGACCCCAAAAGCTTACTGAAAACTCTGAACTGAATTGTACAGCAAATGAGAGAAAAAAAACATCCTCTTCCATTCAACAAAAGAGCAGAAAGATAACCAAAATATCTTGCCTTGCCAATTGTTGTTATGGCAATTTTTTACTGAATAAGCCAAGTACTTATCGAATCCCGACCAAGTTTTCTCGCCAAACAAATCTGAAAATTGCAGAAACCAGCAATGACTATTGCTGATGTGTGAGATGAAATCTTCCACTAAACATGTGGGCTTGACATCTATCATTATGCTCATCAATGGCACCTCCTTCTTCAGAAGGAAAACTGAAGGTGACTTAAGTCAATACCCACAACAAACTTCCAAAATGAAGTAGTTGTAAAAGAATGCTTGTACCAGATGTAGCATGTTGAAAGTAATGCAAATGCTCATTCCAAAATCTTGGGATACGTGTTGCAAAAACTTCTCAGAAAGAAGTACAATGGTTCTGTTCATGAACAATAAAAGTAAGCAAACCATAATGAACCAAGTAGAGACACACAGTGAAATTTGAGGCCTTTTTGCTTACATGCTTTTCCAGCTCATGGAATTGTGCATTTCTTTGCACCAATCTTGTTCCCTACACCAAATGACACCAAAGTTACCTTGTGTAACAAGACAATCATCAACGACAAGTTGACCTAAAATGTGTTGAACAATGGACTCAACCATAAATGTAGCGAGTGTATACACAACCGACACAAGTCGACAAAACATATGCAACACAATCGACACAAGTTTATAATCAAGATGTGACATAATCGACACAAGTCTATAAGCATTGTGCGACACAATTGACAGTGTAAAAAGTGTGCTCACAAGCGACACTAGTCGACCAACAACAGATACATTTACAAACACATATGCATGTATAATGTACAATGAACTATATATAGCTCAAAAAGTAAACCTACAACCTCTATGCGTAGGTGCAACTTCAAATCTTCTTTTCAAAGACCAACATGTACATCAAGCCAAAAACAACAAATGCGTGACAAAGAGTTGAAATGAAAGACATTGCTGCAATAATAGTGAGTACCATACTCATCGTTTACCTCCATGGCGAAATTTTGCAACATAAAAAAACATGCATACATCCAAAGTTTGTATATGTACAAAAGGAGTACGTCTTACTATGTCAAGAAGTCCATCAAATTCACACAAAGCCACTTCCATGGCGATTTTTGTTGCTGCAATTTTTCCTCATGTGAAACTTCCCTGTACACATCAATAATGGAATCTGTCATTCCACCTTTGCCAATCTTCTCATCCTCTTGCTGCATGTGTGTGGGACGACAAGCTGGATGTAAAGTCCAACAATTAGAGACAACATGTCCCTTCTTTTGGAAAAAAGTGCAAATCTTATGCACCTTCTTCGAAGGTAGTCTTTGCTTCATCTGTTACCTGTGTGCTTTCTTCCTCATCTAGCATCTCGAAACATGATGGTTAAATTTACCACAATATGTACAACAAATATTTCTTCCATTAAAGCATGTAAAATTATCATGCCTTGAAGAAACATAATCGAATTGATCATGAGAACATTTATACCTCTTGTGCTGCTTTGCATGTTCATCCTTTTTGCCTCCATGAGGAGATGAACTAGTAGAGGCTTCAGTTTTCAATTGCAGACTAACATCATCGATCTTGTCTTGACAACTTCATAACATTGCATGCTTGCCATAAGTTGCATGTCTACCATCTTCTTGCTGCAACAAAGGATTTAAGCAATCACAATCATCTTTGAAACAAATTTGACATATTTGCATCATGTAACTTGGAACAAAAGTTCTCTTTGAATTAGCCTCACACACCTTCATGGCTTTTGAGTCTTTGCCATGAGATTGCACATAACCATGTCCAAGATTCTTGGGTCGTTCCTCAACAAAAAGGGGTTCAATCATGCCTTGTGCATGCTTTCCTAATCCCTTTCCCTCATAACCCATCTTAGTCATTAAAATGAATCCTACTCCCCATGTATGCTCTTCGAAAGATCCAACACATCTTTCTAAAGAGGAAATTGAAGACAAATTAGAATGGATTACCTCTTTCTCACGCATCTTCTTGGTCAAAGCCTCTTGGGCTTGATGAAACTGCAACTCCATGTCATGCAATCTTTGAAGAATTTCTTCCTTCTCCTACTTCATGGCCAACAATTTCTCATGAAGCTCCATGCTTTCTCTTCTATCCTAAACAGGATCTACACCATATCCTTCAATATAAGGAATTAACACTTCATATCCTCATCGAAGAACCTTGTGAAGGAAGAGACTTCACTTGATGAAGTTGTCATTATAATGTCAATGAACAAGTTAAGTTCAACAATGTTCTGAAGCTTTTCAAAACAAATGACAAAGCTTTTTCATCCAAATGTCTTTACAACCATCATATATTCAAGTAGCCAACAACAAATCAACTCAAGTGAAAATATCTGAGGGTTTTGAGGTCCTTTGTGTTAAAGAAAATATCTTCTATTCCTTTTTGTCTTCTCCAAGACTTAGCTAATTAGTATCTATCCCCAAACTTCAGCAAACTCAAACAACATGCAGTTTGCAAAATAGTAAAGAAATCAATTTTCTACACTACTTTAAAACACCTTTCAGGCTATACAATCAAGTTATTGTGATGTCAATCAAGAAAACATGCTCTGATACCAACCTAAAAAGTTTCAAAAGGTATGGAAAATCCTATGAATAAACTCCAATCACGTGTGTCAATTATAGGGATGTAAATCAAGCATGTCTGAAGGACAACTATCCTACACCCTTTATTGACCAGATTATTGATGAATGTGCTGGATGCAAAATCTTTTCATTCATGGATGGATTTTTCAGGCTACGATCAAATCAATATCCACCCACAGGACCAATCAAAAATTGCATTTATATGTCTATGGGGCACATTTGAATATCTTAAATTACCTTTTAGTTTAAAGAACGTAGGGGCGACATTTCGTAGGGAAATTAATTATTCCTTCAATGACATCAAAAAAACATAGTTCAACCAATTTTGACGATTTGCCTTCTCATTCGCGAAAATAGACTGATCATCCGAAACATTTGAGAACCATATTTTTATGTTGCTGGCACTACAAGATATGACTCAATTTGCACAAATGTGTGTTTTGTGTTGGCCTTGGTCGACTACTTGGCTTTGTAGTTTCTAAGGACATAATTCGACTTGATTCAATAAAGGTTAAGGCAATTCTTAACATGCCTCCAACTTCAAATTTGTTACAGATTCAGAGACTTCAAGGGAAGGAAAAGTTTTTGAGGAGGTCCATTCCAAATTATGCTAAGCCTGCTAAAGGTTATACACGTCTTTTGAAGAAAGGGGTACCCTTCCATTGGGATCAAGTTGTGCAAGCTTCCTTTGATGCTCTCAAATATTCCCTGATAAAAACATCATTAATGTATGCCCCCAACTATCAAAAGGACTTTGACTTGTATCTCGTCATTGTAGATACAACCATCAGTATGGTTTTTGTGCAAGAACATGATGGAATTGAACATCCTATATATTATTTAAGTCGCAATCTTAATGATACAGAAATCAAGTACTTTTACGTTGAAAAGTTAGCTTTAGCAGCTGTCCAAGTTGTACAAAGATTTCAACATTATATTCTCCTTTGCAAAACTACCATTGTATCAGATTGCAACCCTATGACATACATCCTGTCACATCATTTGCTGGGGGTCAAATATTCCAAATGGACAGTCATCTTGTAGGAGTTTGATTTGGAATTCATCAAGTCCAAATCAAAGAAATCTCTTCTCTTTGCAGAGCTGCTTTTCAACCCTCCCTTATCCTCCAACAATTTAACATCAGAAGAATCAATCATGGATGAGTCTCTATTTCCAATATCATCAAGTGATCTGTGGTATGGGGATATACTGGTCTATCTCTAGACCCAAGCTTTTAGGCCTAACACCTCTCGCTCTGAACAACAACGTATCCAATACCAAGACAAATATTATCTGATCATTGGAGATACATTTTATCGTCATGGTGTCGATACGATTTTACAAAGGTGCCTCACGCATGAGGAGGCTGAAAAAGTTTTGAATGATTTTCATTCAGGTGATTGTGGGGTGGAATTTATCTGGTTATGCAATTGTACAAAAAATCTTACGAGCTGGTTACTTCTGGTCAACCATATTCAAATATTTCTTACTTGCGGTCAGAAATTTCCATGCTTATCAGAGTTTTGATCGTAAAACTAGATTACCACCTGCACCACTGCATCCAGTCGTTGATGTTGACCCATTCGCAAAATGGGGCATTGATTTCATGACATGCAACCCCACCTCAGCCCAGGGGAATGGTTATATTATAGTCACTATCGACTACTTTACCAAATGGGCCAAGGCGATGCCTACATTGAACAACAGTGGCGAAATGGCTTCTCTTTTTTTTTCAATCATGTAGTTTCTAGATTTGGTGTGCCACAGGCTATAGTCACAGATCATGGGTCGCATTTTCACAATCACATGATGATCGAGTTAACTACCAAATTAGGACTATCCCATGATAGTTCTACTCCATATTATTTGTAGGCTAATGGACAAGTTGAGGCAACCAACAAAGTCCTTAAGCTCATGCTGGAAAGAATGATTGGAGTCCATAAATGGAATTGGCATTTAATCCTGTACTCAGCTCTATGGGCATATTGGGCCTCGGTGAAAAATGTGACCAGATTTACACCCTTTCAATTAACATATGGTCTAGAAGCAGTCTTAACAATTCAATGTGAAATCTCATCCCTCAAGCTCTCAATTGACATGCTATGCGAAACATCTAAAGAAGAAGCTCATTTCTTGGAATTAATCCATCAAGATGAAACCCATCGTGATGCCACACTTGCTAACGAGGCACATAAGAAATGCATCAAGGCACAATATGACAAAAATTTTAAGCCTCATATCTTCTCAGAAGGTGACCTGGTCTTGCTTTACAATCAGGATTTTGACTAGTTAAGAGCAGGGAAATTTGAACCATTATGGATGGGCCCTTATATCGTTAAACATGTATTAACAAAAGGAGCCTATGAGTTAGTCAATTATGATGGGATTCCACTATCACAGCCCCAAAATGGGTTCTCAAGATTTTTGGAGCCATTTGTTGGGTATGTCGATGGAGCTAGTTGTAGCATGCAGAACCTATCTTCTGCAGCCTAGGTCATCTTCGCTCCAAGCAGTGAGTTAATGAGTTTCAGAGGGATATGTATTGGTCGATAAAAAAAAAACATCACTAAGTATAACACGTTGATTGAACTTCTCTCTGATGCCATTTCACATGGCATACGCTGAATCATTGTCAGGCTAGATTCACAACTTGTCATTCTACAACTTACTAGTGTTTATTCCATTCGGAACCTAGCTATTCATTGCATGTTCCTAAGAGTTAGGATTTTGGAAAGACATTTTTATTTTATTCAATATCAACACATTTCCTGAAACTTGAACACATTGACCGATTCATTAGCAAACTATCTGTTAAATAGACATTTGCGATATATGTAAAGAAATCATTTCACATCAACATTTGCATTAGGATTTCATCACTTAGCCGAAATAAAACTCCAAAAGTAAAAATAGATAGTTATTTATAATTTTTGAAAAAAATAATTTGTCCAAGGCAAAATCGGTCATCTGACCCAAAACCTCAAAGTAAATGTAGGAAAAACAACCTAGACTAGTGATGCTGGTGATAACAGGTCACCACCTGTGCTATCATGTACAGGAGCCTAGTCTAACGACTCGGTACACCAGTAGTATGGCACTGTAGCCTCATAAGTAACTCGCTAGTCTGGACATCTAGGATACCAAGACTCAATCCCTCTATCTGATTTTGCAGTTGTTCAAGGGTCTCTGCTATGTCCAGGTCCCTAAGGACTGCTCTCCCTATAACTTCTCCCATTGGAGTATCCTCCTCTCGTGGGTGTGCCACTGGTCGAATTGGTCCAATATTTGCACACACATATGAGTTTGCTTATTATTGGTAACAATCAAAAACACAAAAACAATAGAAAACTAAAAAAAGAAAAATGTGGTCAAAACATTTTACCTATAGCACTCCACTGCTCAACAACTGGTAATGCCAAATTTGGATTGCCTTGAAAGTCCATCCCTACATATGGATACTCTACAAAAACCATCTACTGGTGGTTGAACCACTCAAAGAAGGTAGATGAGAAGGAGACCTGTGACTGGCCAACATGCCTAGCCATAAGGTCCACCCATCTCTGCATCTGTGGTTCTCTAGGTGCAGACAATCCTAGTAAAATGTCTTGAGGTCACATCAGTGGGATTCTTTCCAAAGAAAAGGCAATCAATATAGATCCATAACCAAATTTCTTGGTTCTCCCAGTCTTTAATTTGGACAGTTGGTCTTTCATGACAGGAAGTACTGCCTCACACCAATTGAACACCTTCGGTTCTAGGCATTTCAAAGCATACTACATATAGGATCTGTTTGCTAAATGTAAGGCCGCACTGCTAGCCAATCTAGCAAAGGTAAATAGAACGGTCCTCAAAGGTCGATCAGTAACATACCGTATATTAATATTACCATCTCTACTGGGTTGGGATCCTTCCCTGTAGAACTGATGAATGTAGTCTTTCACCAATTTGCCTCCTTGAGGAAATCCTGATAGTGAAAGAGGGGCACCACATCTCGACAAACCCGTCAGAAAATAAATATCCTCGATCATGCAAGGAATATATTTACCTCTAATCTGGAATACCAGGTCAATAGGATCCCAAGCATGAAGGAAATATTGCAGCAAACTTATCTGTTGTCTCATGCTGGATATGTGGAAAAACTTCAGTAAACCATAGTTCCTTAATGCATCCATTGTGCCCTGGTCATGTAAAGAAACCATATCCTCCTCTTCATGTTCTCATTCTCACCATGTGACAACCATCTTGATCCAACAAATATCTGAAATACAAATATTAGATGAGTCAGGTTCCATTTTTGGGAAAAAACAGGTAAAATTTTGATGAAAAAACATTGTACAAACTTGCCCTTCTGCACCCATCCCACTTAGCCTTTGAGCAAGGCAAGATGCATATTGTTTTGCCTATTGGCAGCCCAGTATGCATCACACTTTTTGATATAGGCAAAGTGCGATGATTGGAGAGTGAAATATTCAAACCCTAAGGCCCAGAAAGGTGAGAAAACTTGCCCAGAATTGGAAAAAGATGGAAAGAAAATGAAGAGCTTAAGGATAGCTCCTACCTAGTCCTGACGGGGCAGAAAGTGGTCCACAGAATCTCTCGGAATCGACTAGTGAAATTTGAGGGGGAAAACCACTTTAGAGGTCCAAATCCAAAATTTGAAATGAAATGGTGAAAATGAAATGTTAAAACTACTTTTTATGTTTACTTTTATATGTAATTCAAGTAAATGTTAGTTTTAGCTCATTTTTCATCCATAAATATGTATTTTTAATCAGTTTGATGGAGTTTTGAGTAGGTTGAACAACTGTCGACAAAATTTGATGTGCTAAACGGTGAATTGAGCATATTTGACCACCAAGCAGTTTTTTTGTCTTCTTTTTGAGCTTTGATTCAAAAATGAAAATAAAACTATAGAGTCCTCTTTAAACCCTTTTCAGACTTGTTAAACATGAAAAGGTTATCGAGCGCTTGTCTTTTCCAGCTCGTTAAAATACTGGAAACATCATCCCTCCTGTATTATTTTATCCTTTCTCAGAGCTGAGGGATTATTTTACGAAAAAGAACTTATGGAGTTTTCTTTTCATCCCTTTTAAAAATCTCTAAATATGAAAAGGATCGAGTTATCATTGTCGTTAAACTCATTAAAATAATAGCGACAAACTTGGCCATCTAGACAAGATCGAGTTTCATTGTCGCTAGACTCGTTAAAACATTAAATAGCGATGGGTTTGCCCGAGGGTGAATTATAGAACAAGCATATGTTATCCTCCTCAAAGCTTGACAAAAATAAAAAGGTACTGGTCGGCATTGACTGGGGAAAAAGGGAAAAATATTGAAGAATTTATGGTAGCAAGTCACTCTTGAAAATGACACTTTCACTTCATCTCCATGATTGAGTTGGGTTGGGTTATTTTGTTCACCGGTCATCATACCATTGGTCTTTCATACCATCCATCTTTTGGGGTTAACTCTACCAATTCATCTCAGTGTCACCGATATGTTCAAGAAAAGTCATCCAGTTAACTTCTCATACACTACCTTACCTCCAACCTTCATTTTTCATGACCACCATTCCTGGACCTTGTGTCGTTAGTTCATTTTCACCTGTAGAAATCATTTTCTTTGTTTCCTATTGTAGATGTCGAATACATCAAGGTCCTCCTACGACGAGTCACTTCTTGTCAACATCAACTCATTATCCAAGAAGTTGACTCAGAAACACCTTTCGAGTGCTTTGAAACTTGTTTATATCAATGGAAAGTTTCTCACTTCTTGTGACAGGTTGACATCAATGGCCTTCGACTGAAAGATTTTGCATGGTGTTCGACATCAGATCATGTATTCACAACACATGAAATGTACTGTAGTACCTTGAGGATCATTTTCATTATTGATGATCCCTCTCGTGTCTGTTAACAACTCACATCATTGGTTGGTAGTCAAGAAATGTCTTTCCATGTTTGAATTCAGAACATCCCTTCACATGGTCTGACTTGTACATCAAGTGAAGATTGAATGAGTTTGAATACCCTAGATCTAGTTTCATCCATCCAGGCTACGATATATTCAGGGATACAAAACATCAAATGTATGAAGGCTCTACATAGATGGTCATCCTAATCATGGATGATGACTCTATATTTGGAGAGCCACAAGTCTGTATGTACAGACGACTATCTAATCTATGTACATGAAATAAAATTTATAAAGTTGAGCATAAGAATGCCTCCCTCATCTAGTTCATGAAAAATCATATATTATCATGTATTTTATTGTAAATTGATGCAGGTCACCTTCCAGTTCAAAAATTCGAAATACCCTTTATTCTGAGAGCTATATAGGGTTGCAGGTTTGCTTGATTGACATCACAATAACTTGATTGTATAGCTTAAAATGTTTTTTAAAGCATTGTAGAAGATTGATTGCTTTACTATTTTGCAAATTGCATGTTGTTTGAGTTTTTTGAAGTTTGGGGATAGCTACTGATTAGCTAAGTCTTGGAGAAGACAAAAAGGAATAAAAGATATTTTATTTACCCCAAAGGACCTCAAAACCACTCCAAGATTTTCACTTGAGTTGATTTGTTGTTGGCTGCCTGAACAAAATTCTCACTTCATTTGTGCATTGTTGGCTGCTTAAATATATGATGGCTATAAAGATATTTGGGTGAAAAAGCTTTGTCATTTGCTTTGAAGAGCTTAAGAACATTGTTGAAGTTAATTTTTTCATTGGCATTATAATGACAACTTCATCAAGTGAAGTTTCCTCCTTCACAAGCTTCTTCGATGAGGATATGAATCGTGAATTCCTTATATTGAAGGATATGGTGTAGATCGTATTTGAGGATAGAAGAGAAAGCACAGAGATTCATGAGAAATTGTTGGCCATGAAGCAGGAGAAGGAAGAAATTCTTCACAGATTGCATGATATGGAGTTGCAGCTTCATCAAGCCCAAGAGGCTTTGACCAAGAACATGCATGAGAAGGAGGTAATCCATTTTTATTTGTCTTCAGTTTCCTCTTTAGAAAGATGTGTTAGATCTTTTGAGAAGCATACAAGGGGAGCATGATCAAATTTAATGATTAAGATGGGTTATGAAAGCAAAGGATTAGGAAAGCATGCACAAGGCATGATTAAACCTCTTTCTATTGAGGAATGACCCAAGAATCTTAGACTTGGTTATGTGAAATCTAATGGTGAAGATTCAAAAGCCATGAAGGCATGTGAGGCTAATTCAAAGAGAACTTTTGTTACAAATTCCATGAGGCAAATATGTTAAATTTGTTTCAAATATGATTTCCATTGCTTAAAGCCTTTGTTGCGGAAAGAAGATGGTAGACATGCGGCTTATGGAAAGCATGAAATGTTATGTAGTTTTCAAGACAAGATCGATGATGTTAGTCTGCAATTGAGAACTAAACCCTCTACTAGTTCATCTCCTCATGGAGGCAAAAAGGATGAACATGTAAAGAAGCACAAGAGGTATAAATATTCTCAAGATCAATTCGATTATGTTTCTATAAGGCATGATAATTTTATATGCTTTAATGGAAGAAATATTTTTTGTGCATATTGTGGTCAATTTAACCATCATGTTTCAAGATATTGGATGAGGAAGAAATCACACGAGGAACAGATGAAGCAAATACTACCTTCAAGGAAGGTGCATAAGATTTGCACTTTTTGCCAAAAGAAGGGACATGTTGTCTCTCATTGTTGGACTTTACATCCAGCTTCTCGTCCCACACACATGTAGCAAGAGGACGAGAAGATTGGCAAAGGTGGAACCACATATTCCATTATTGATGTGGAAAGGTAAGATTCACCTGAGGAAAAATTGTAGCAGCAAAATTCGACATGAAAGTGGCTTTGTGTGAAGTGGATGGACTTCTTGGCACAGTAAGATGTACTCCTTTTGTACATATACAAACTTTGGATGTATGCACGTTTTTTTATGTTGTTGCAAAATTTCGCCAGGGAGGTAAAAGATGAGTATGGTACTCACTATTATTGCAACATTGTCTTTTTCTCAGCCTTTTTTCACCAACACGTTTTTGGGTTGATGTACTTGTTGGTCTTTGAAAAGAAGACTTGAAGATGCACCTGTACATAGTGATTGTAGGCGTATTTTTTGAACTGTAAATAGTTCATTGTACACGATACATGCACATGTGTTTGTAAATGTATCTATTGTTGGTCAACTAGTGTCGCTTGTGAGCACACTTTTTACATTGTCGATTGTGTCACACAATGCTTATCGACATTTCTTGATTTTGTCGCACCTCGATTACTGACATGTATCGATTGTGTTGCATATGTTTTGTCGACTTGTGTCAGTTGTGTACACTCTCGCTACATTTATGGTTGAGTCCATTGTTCAACACATTTCAGGTCAACTTGTCGTTGATGATTGTCTTGTTGCACAAGGTACCTTTTGTGTCATTTGGTGTAGGGAATGAAATTGGTACAAAGCAGTGCACAATTCCATGAGCTGGAAAAGCATGCAAGCAAAGAGGCCTCAAATTTCAACATGGGTCTCTACTTGGTTCATTATGATTTGCTTATTTTTACTGTTCATGAATAGAACCATTGTACTTCTTTTTTAGAAGTTTTTGCAGCACGTGTCCCAAGATTTTGGGATGAGCACTTGCATTACTTTCAGTATGCTATAGCCAGTACAAGCATTCTTCTACATCTACTCCATTTTGGAAGTTTGTTATGGATATTAGCTTAAGTCACCTTCATTTTTCCTTCTGGAGAAGGAAGTGCCATTGATGATCATAATGACAGTTGGGAAGCCCACATGTTCAGTGGAAGATTTCAGCTCACACATTAGCAAGAGTCATTACTGGTTTTTGCAATTTTCATATTTGTCTGGCAAGAAAACTTGGTCGGGATTGGACAAGTACTTGGCTTATTCAGCAAACATTTGCCATGATGATAGCTGGCAAGGCGGGAGATTTTCATTATCTTTCTACTCATTTGGTTGAATGGAAGAGGATGTTTTTGTTCTCTCATTTGCTATACAATACAGTTCATAGTTTTCAGTAAGCTTTTGGGGTCCAAAAGCCTCTTAGTTGGGAGCTGTGATCAGGAGCTCAAGACGAAGTGTCGGAAAATGGTCAAAAATGAAAGTGCTCAGAAATGGTTTGAACCTAAACAACTGGATAGGTATCATCTTCTTGATTCGAGCACCGTGAATGGTTCAAAAAATAGGTTCCATATGCAAAAGTTATGCCAATTTAGAAATCACCCAATATCCTCCTTTTTTCAATGCTCCTTTGGTATTTTTCAGTTTATGAGTTGGAAAGAGATAAAAAAAGAGTTGCTCAGAGCATCGTTACATGTATTTAACGAGCGTAATGATGAAGACTCAAAGATTTTTATATTTTTTAAAGAGCAATAAAATATCACAAAAAGTGCTTTGACCATTGTCGTATAGATTTAACGAGCGCAACAATGAAAACTCAGAGATGTTAATTTTTTTTAAAGAGAAATAAAACATCCCTAAAAGTGCTCTATTGAGAATTGCATGCAGCTTTTACTGCTTTTGATTCCTGAAAATACTTTCATCAAACGTGGTAAAAAGTATAAAAAAGCAGCAATTCCTATTATCTGGGTTCATGCATGATAAAAAATCATGGAGAATGGACTACTTCCTCTTTAATCATTTTCAAAAAATCATGTCTCTCAAATTTATATAAGGAGATGATTTGAGCTTTCACATGCATCATTTTCACTATTTTGAAGTTTGTGAGAGCTTGTTAGAGCTAAAGACGAGGAGATTTTCTGCAGACCATTGTAGGAGATCCAAGAAACCATTTGACATGCTGTCAATCCTAGGTGGGAGCTAAAACCTTGTTCTATGCTTACTAAATCTTTCTTAACATTTTTATGGGTGGAATTTTGTAGATCTGAGGTGCCCTAAAGCCTTATTTGCACACTAACGCCCTGCAGATGGCCAACACGGAGCGTTAAACACTCTGTACGAGCCACTGGAGGGTGTTAATCCTCCATGTGTAGCACTGGGGGTAGCATTAGGGCTGTAGGATGTAGTTAAAACCCTCATGTATGGATTCCTTAAGTGTTTTTGCCCCATTTTAACTATTTTTAGGGTTATTTTGTGCAGGTTTCAGGCTGAAATGACCCACCTATGGAGAGAATGGGCCCATGACAATGACGAATTGCTAATGTGAAATGATCTAGAATGCATACTTGCATTGCGCCACTATGGTTTATTGAAGTATGCAAAGCTAGAGCTGATGAAAGGACAGGACGATTTACTGAGATGGATCATACAACGCTAGGATGAACACGAGCAAGTGTTCAGGATTGGAGATCAGGTGCCGACGATTGACCGGGATCACATTTACTTTTTGACTAGTTTGTCGTGCTATGGGGTACAAGCAAACCTCAATAGTGGCAGGTCAGATCCACGATCTACCTCAGAGCTAGTACAAATCTACTACATCCTTGAGAGTGGACTAGTCAGCAACAGAGTCCATATAGAGAGGTTTCGATCTCTGTCTATGAGGGTAGTTTTATGGTTGATTGTGTGGTTGGCGGGGTCAAAGAGTCCCCATGTAGTGACAAAGGCCCAACTGTTGCTTGAGGTTCACTGTGTCTAGCCACAGATGTTCAACTGGTGTGAAGCAGTGCTTTGCCAGTTGAAGGTAGAATTAACAGCATGCAAGACCCATGGCCAACACAGTTTTGGGTATGGTACTATCATAGTCTCATTCTTCCTTTGAAAGGGTACCTGTCATGCACCCACAGATGAGCTTAGGTCCCTTTGATCTGAGGGAGCCATGGCAAGGTCGTTGGTCATCACTCAATCCTCGCACAGGAGGAGGATCGCTCCGATGCTTTTTTGAGGAAGACTTCTTCCAGTGGCTCCATAGCCAAATTGTGATTGTTGATGACTATGCCTATGAACGCATGGACTTTACCGGTGACCCAGACTTGATGCTACCACCCGCGACCAACAGGGGTCCTCAAGATGAGAATAATTTTGACAGTACTTAAGTATTTTTGTGCTTTTGAATGTATATGTGTTACGCAGTAATTTGTCACCGTTGGTCACCGTCTCTGTTACCCTTGCTTTCGCACATTGGAGGACACATTTATGGACCTGTGACCAGTGACACAACTTAAAAACACTTGCATTGGATTCTCCTAAGTATGAACTTCAAACTCCCTGAAGACACCTTTTGCAGATTAGCCCTAAAAAGTGCCCTTTTTCCATTAGCGCAGGTCCACAGAGTCTTACCCGCGCCAATGGCTCAGTTCCTCCAAAGAGGGCGCGCCCATGGACGCTCTGTCATAGAGCAAAACCCGCGCCACCTAAATTTGGTTATGATTTTTAGCCAGTGCGCACTGAAGTATTTTTCCTTCTTTGTTCATGTAGTTCTCTGGGGAAAAATCTCATGGAAGTGGTCGAGTGTCATCTTTTTATCCATGACAACCAAGTTCAGTGGCTATTCTGGGACAATGCTAAATCTTCAGTAGGTGTCCAGATACAATGCATACCTCCTCCTCCAACATCTATAAATGACTGTCACCCTGCACTAAACCAACTAGGGTTGCTAGAACAAGTTTTTCCAGAGCTATTGTGAGTGCCAAGATTATGCTGGAGTGATAGTGAGAATTGAGAATCATAGAGGGGTTATGCTGCCAAAATATTGAGAGAGAAGAGGTCACTTTGCAAGGCGTATTTAGCTGCTTGCCCAGTCAGAGGAGGTTCAACGTCAGGACCCTTTGGTTGTAATCTTTCTCTGTTTTTACTGATTAATGAACGATTATCATTATGGTTCCACTGATGTGTCTTTCAATGGTATTTGAGTTGTATCTTTCCTGACCGATATATAATTGCATATACTGGATTTTACGCTTGTGTTTGTATTGTTCTTTGCTTGTGCAGGTGTCCATTTACGCGGAGCGTGAGGATTGTGACCAGCCAAAGCTAAGGAGTGGGACCAGCGTTTCTTCTACAACAACTAGCGTTGGATTCCAGGTAGATCATTTTGATTGATATTTGACTTATGCAATTAGGAACCTGCGTGTAGCGTGTGTGATTGTTGCTAGACCCGTGTTGGGCTAGTGGGATCGCCTCTGTCCGCAGAGGAGATTTACCAGTAAAACAATTTGGCGACTCCGCTGGGGAGAAGCTTGTTGTTTGTTTTTGTATTGTTTGATTTGTAAATTGTAGACAGAGTCTGAAGAGCGGTCAGGCAGCCTTCGAAACACTCCTGCTATGCAGAAGTGAAGTAGATCAACGCCACTTCAGTCGATCTCTGGTTCAGTTTACAAACTGAGCAATTTCAATCTTGCATTGCATGTCAACTTTTCGCTTGTTTATTGGTCTGAATAGCTTTCTGGGTTAAAGTTCTTGCTGTTTTTTCTTGCTGCCCTTTTTAGACACTGTAAACCAAGCCTGGAGCTACCTGTTTCGTTTTTTCCTGGCAAACTTTAGTAGCGCGATTTTTCTCTTGACAGTCGCGCTGGGTGGCGCAGGTTGCTCTCAGACAACCCGCGCTAATTTCTGTTTAGCACGAGTTGCAGCATGACAGTCGTGCCACACTGGTTAATTTTCCAAATTAGCTTTTTTGTCAGTCTTTTAAGCTTGGATCTGTGTCTTTTTTCTCCTTTTACACCTCCTGGAAGTTTGTTGGACTGTTATTTCGCTGGTTGTTCTTCTCATCCTACAGTTGTTCGCCTTTTTCCATCGATTTTTATATCCTAGCCCTTGTGGCTTTGTTTATTGAGCCTTCTGTTGGATTTGTGATTTGCTGATCTAGTCATTTTATTGATTGATTTCCACATCCCTTTGGTAGTTGTACGAGTTTTGCATTATATGCTGCAAGTATCTCACTTTTAGCTTGTTTATTTCTTACCTGACTTCATTGGGACTTAGATTACATAGTTCTTTGAAGCTCTTGGTGTTTCTTTTGCTTTGATGGGTCATTTTTCATGTTTCAGATCTGGTTCTAAATTCCTTTGAGTGAATTATCTGTTTTGTGCATATCTCTTGGAATCCATTAAGGGCATCATACTATTTTCAGAGAAAAGAAAAAAGATTTTTTGCTTTTCATTAGTTAGCATTTTTGTGTTAATTTTTGCTTTTAAAAAGAAAACGAAAAAGATTTTCCTTTCTTGTTATTAGTTGCATTAGGATTTTTGTGTTCGTTTTGTTTGTATGAAACACTCAACTCTTCTGTAGCTAGAATTCATTCAACGAAACGATACAATTTTCGCATATAGTTGCATTTAGGACATTTCAAGAGACCACATACGGTAAGACCGGAAATTGAGACTTAATCAAAGATAAACCATAAAATGAATTCAATGAACCTAACAACGCATTGAAACTTAACACTCACATTCTAGAGGTCTAGGTTAGAGACGTGTTCCGGCGTCGTTAAACCTGGTAGTTTATCGTTGAGTGGTTGGGTGATTCCTCCACGGTGAAACGATAGGTGCCAGTACGGATTGTGCTCCCACGTACCGTCGAGTATATATTGGGAGACCCCTATAGGCTTGCAACCTTTGATCCATAGAAAGCCGAGTCTGCTGCCCTACAAACCGTAATGCACTGAACACAGCATTCGGGAAGATTGACTGCAGTACGGGAAGTCCTTGGTGTTCATCTGATCGCCAAGGTGTATAGGCAGTTTTACGGATTGTTTGGCACACCCTTTTACCTAGATTTCCAGAGTAGTCAGCTTTTGATCCTTTTCAAACTCTCTAACAGAAAAGGTGTAAGTGAGTAGCTTGTCACTTCGTGCTCATTAAACAATCGAAGGAGACTAGAGTCATTTTTTTGTCCTTTTCTCGACTCTTTAAAAATGAAAAGGTCAAGTCAAGTGTCTTAAAATTTACTGGACCACGATCACATATTACCTGGTTAGATCTTGTGTGCGATAGTTCGAGTAGGATTTCATGTTGTTATGGCAACTTTTTCAGCGGGCACCAACCCAAGTTCCCCACCTGTTGGGAATCCTGGTCATTTCCCTTCTCCTGGGAATATTGGTGCTCTTTACATGGGGACGTTATCCCTTCCAGGGCTAACTGTCGGGTTGCCGGTTTGATTATTTTCAAACTCTGTAGTCCCTACTATGTCGGCTGATACTCCATCGGTCCCTCCACCTGCACAACATCACGTTGAACCCAAGGTGGATCCCTCCCCTTTGACACCTACCTCGATGTCTCCTTCTTCTACTTCGCCTGGTGAAAGTCTCGTTTCGAGTACCCAGGTGGCTAAGAAGAAGAAGAAGAAAACCAAGAAGAAGAAGTCTGCTAAGGGAGCGGTTACAACCACAATAACGACTACAAGCACAACTGTTGTTCCATCACGGACAACAGAAGATGGAATCCTTCCCACTCCTCCGCAGAAGGTTAAGTTTCCTTGCCGATTATGCAAAGGAGACCATCTCCTTCATGATTGTCCTGGTATTCCCAGGGTCTTAAGAATATGGTCTCGCGATCCGGCCTGACCTTCATCGTCCACTGAAACTCACGGCGATGTTATCTCATCCGTTGAGAATACTAAGGGAAAAGGGAAGGTAAGATTCCCATGCAAACTTTGTGAAGGAAATCATTTCCTTCACCTTTGCCCGCTCATGGACAAAGCCTCCTCTGTTTTGGAAAGTCTTGCAGTTCCCTCACCCCAACTCCCCGCTGGATATCAGTGTCTTTCTGCAACTGCAGATTGTCCTCCTGCTAACCACAAGGTTGAGCTACATAGCTCTCTTGTTCAACCTCCTCTTCCTGAACCTGGCCCTACCCAGCCTATTCCCGACCAACCATTGGTCGGCGAGCATGTCGACTCAAGTTTACCACCTGTCGACCACCCCGTTCTAGAAGAGCGTCATGAACAGGTTCTTCATATCTCGTCAGATTCTCCTGAGTCCGCAAACGACCCGCTTATCCCAACTATGTCTGAGGGTCTTTCCTCAGTCCCGTTAGAGCAAGGGGGCAATCATACGATTCCCCTACCAAGCAGTTCAGCCATCTCTTTTGATTGGAGTCACCTAACCGCTTACCGCCTTCCATCCCATGTGCCTTTCCAAATTACTGTGCATGCCTATGATACGGCCGTACCTGGCGCTATTTTGGATGAAGGCGCGTCGGTCAGTCTCATGTCGTATACTACTTGGCAAGCTCTCAGTTCCCCACAGCTCAAGCCGGTCACCCATACGCTGTTGGCTTTCGACGGAAGAGCATGTCCATCTCTAGGAATCCTCCCACAGTGCCCTATTACTCTGGGAGGCAAAACCGTCTATTTAAACGTAGTGGTTAGTGCTCTCGATTTCCATCTTCTCCTTGGTCGTGACTATATTTATGCCATGGGAGCAATCGTCTCTTCACTTTTCCGTGTGATTTGCTTTCCACACAATGGAAGGATTGTAACTATTGATCAATTATCGTTCTTCCCCCCGATGCCTCCTGCGTAGTTGTCACCCCCTCCTGGTTCTCATTCACTAGTTGCATCTGCCCCACCGCAGGTCAACTACGTGGCTACCTCTCCCATGCCTATATCCAGCCATGCCGAGGTCATGCATAGTGTTTTGGGGGCATTGGGTCTTGACTTCCAAGACATTGACCTCCCATCAGGAGCGCCACTCTTGGAAGCCCCACCTTCCTGTTCTTTATGATGAAGTTCGGGGTGAGGATAGTGTTTTCCTGTATCAACCTCGTTAAAAAATGAAACAGGTCACCATGAGGATAGTTTGTTCCTGTTTCCACCTCATTCAAAAATGAAATAGGGTATCCGAGGATAGTTTTGATCTTGTGGCAACCTCGTTAAAAAATGAAACATGATTGGCTGAGCATAGTTCCTGATCTTGTGTCAAGCTCGTTAAAAAATGAAACAAGGGTTATGAGGATAGTTCTTTTACTGTGTCAACCTCATTAAAAAATGAAACAACTCCCTTTACAAGTCAAGTCTTTCCAAGATCTCGTAAGTGAACCTTCATTCCATCCACTTTGTTGAATGCAATGAAGCTTGGGGGGCATGTACCTCATTGCGTCATTATGTTGGGGGCATGCGAACTTATAACAAGCATAGTTTGTCGTTTCAAGCTTGTGTAAACATGAAACCGAATCCAAGCAGAGTTCTCTACGGTTCAAGCTTGTGCAAAAATGAACCCATACCCGAGTCACCTTTAAGCTCTTTTCTGATTCGTAAAATATGAAAAGATTGCCGAGTCTTTTTTCCCTTTTTGACTCGCTAAAGAGAATAAAAATGATGGTCCGCTTTCAGCTCTTTTCCTGACCTTTTAAAGTGGAAAAGATTGCCGAGTCGTCCTTCTTGGCTCGTTAAACAGTTACCAAGAGGCGGTCGTTTTAAGTTCTTTTACCGACTGTTTAAACACTAAAAGATTACCGGGTTTTTGTTGTTTCAAACTCGTTAATGGTCGCGAAACAATGTGATTTTGATCCCTTTTTTACTTTTTCAGATCAGAGTCACTACTCATGAAAAGTACTCCTCGGTCGTAATGATCGGGCGGTTCTTTCGGGTATCATTTTACACTTTTTCGGA
>APFE031556090.1:59443-146232 GCA_000404065.3 Pinus taeda
ACGATGTGATTTTGATTCCTTTTTTACTTTTTCAGATCAGAGTCACTACTCATGAAAAGTACTCCTCGGTCGTAATGATCGGGCGGTTCTTTCTGGTATCATTTTACACTTTTTCGGACCCGAGAGACACAACTTTACGAAAAAGGACCTCTGGAGTTTTCTTTTCCGTGTCTTTTTCAAACTCTCTAAACATGGAAAAGACTCCGAGTTTTACCTATGTCGGACTCGTTAAACCCTGACGACATTGGACTCGTCATCATGATGAGACTTGAGCTTCTCCTCCCTAGGGCTCGTTAAAATCCTATTAGGTTGGATTCGACCGAAGGTCGAACTTATACTGCAAGCATATGCTATCCCCATCAAGCTTGTTAAAAAATAATCGGGGTACTCGCCAGAAATGGCGGGGGAAAAAGAAAAAATTTTGGAACCATAATCATAAGTCGCGTCGGCAGTATGTCGCTCTTGAACATGGCACTCCTCTGCTTTCGCGTCAGGGTGGGGATATCTGATTTGGCCTTTCACTTGCCTCCGTGGGTTTTGGGTGATCCTATTTGACCTCTCATCTGCTCACTACCTCGTCATCGTGACCTCTGATCTAGTGATGTCAAATACTGCCAGCTTCACTGTCGTGCCGTCAATATGTTCAAGAGAAGTTCACCTCTGCAAAAAGAGAACCGCCTCTGCTTGATAGTTCATAAATCTCTTTTCACAACATTGTATCTTCCCGTCTCGCATCGATGATGTGGGAAACATTATGGCCCACCTTCGGCAAAGACCACTTCCTGTCGACTTCAACTCATTATCCAGGAAAGTGGCCTAGAGACTCCCTTCCGATACCTTGGAGCTTTCATGCCTTAATGGCAGGTTCTTCATATTCGACGTGAGGTTTTCATCATTGGCCTCCGATCGAATAACTCTATGGGTGTTCGACATCGGCTCATACATTCACACGCCGTAGACTGTACCTGTAGTACCTTGAGGGCCATTGTCATTATTGGTGGTACCTCTCGCGTCTGTTAACAGTTTTCATTATCGACTGGTAATCAGACGATGTTCATGCATGTTCGACTTCAGCTCACATTTTCACATGCTTGAACTTGTACTTATGTTCGGGTTGAGGTGGAGCGCAAGACCCTGGATTGTGTCTATTGTAATCCAGGCGTGATTTTGATACATGACCCTTTCACTGGATCGCTGCGACCATACCTGAGTCTATTCATCGATCCTAACCAGATGGCTGCGTCCATACTACGAATCTTGATCATTATGTACTCTTTATGGATGGCTACGACCATGCCACATATATCATGTATTTGAACTATCATACTGTATCTCTCAATGCAAGTACTCGGCGGCAGCTATATATGGTCTTGTAAAGCACTTCACCTCTCTCTCTCTCGAGGCTCATGCTTTAGGGGGCATCTGTTACGCAGTAGTTTGTCACCGTTGGTCACCGTCGCTGTTACCCTTGCTTTTGCACATAGGAGGATGCATTTATGGACCTGTGACCAGTGACACAACTTAAAAACACTTGCATTGGATTCTCCTAAGTATGAACTTCAAACTCCCTGAAGACACCTTTTGCAGATTAGCTCTAAAAAGTGCCCTTTTTCCATTAGCGCGGGTCCACAGTGTCTTACCCATGCCAATGGCTCAGTTCCTCCAAAGAGGGCATGCCCATGGATGCTCTGTCATAGAGAAAAGCCCCCGCCACCTAAATTTGGTTATGATTTTTAGCCAGCGCGCACTGAAGTGTTTTTGCCTTCTTTGTTCATGTAGTTCTCTGGGGAAAAATCTCATGGAAGTGGTCGAGTGTCATCTTTTTATCCATGACAACCAAGTTCAGTGGCTATTCTGGGACAATGCTAAATCTTCAGTACGTGTCCAGATACAATGCATACCTCCTCCTCCTCCATCTATAAATGACTGTCACCCTGCACTAAACCAACTAGGGTTGCTAGAACAAGTTTTGCCAGAGCTATTGTGAGTGCCAAGATTATGCTGGAGTGATAGTGAGAATTGAGAATCATAGAGGGGTTATGCTGCCAAAATATTGAGAGAGAAGAGGTCACTTTGCAAGGCGTATTTAGCTGCTTGCCCAGTCAGAGGAGGTTCAACGTCAGGACCCTTTGGTTGTAATCTTTCTCTGTTTTTACTGATTAATGAACAACTATCATTATGGTTCCACTCATGTATCTTTCAATGGTATTTGAGTTGTATCTTTCCTGACCGATATATAATTGCATATACTGGATTTTACGCTTGTGTTTGTATTGTTCTTTGCTTGTGCAGGTGTCCATTTACGCGGAGCGTGAGGATTGTGACCAGCCAAAGCTAAGGAGCGGGAGTGGCGTTTCTTCTACAACAACTAGCGTTGGATTCCAGGTAGATCATTCTGATCGATCTTTGACTTATGCAATTAGGAACCTGCATGTAGCGTGTGTGATTGTTGCTAGACCCGTGTTGGGCTAGTGGGATCGCCTCTGTCCGCAGAGGGGATTTACCAATACAACAATTACCATTGGTCCTTTTGCAAAATTGGGTATCAATTATATGACGTGTAAACCTCATTCGGCTAGGGACATGCCTATATTATCATTGATGTGGATTATTTCACCAAATGGGCCGAAGTGATGCCTACATACTCTGCAGATAGGAAGACAACAGCTCAATTCCTTTTCAACCATGTTATTTCTAGGTTTGGCATACCTCAAGCCATTGTCACAGACCATGGCTCTGATTTCAGAGATTACATGATGGTTGTGCTGACATGCGCATTGGGCTTGTGCCACGATGGCTTGACCCCATATTACCCTCAGGCCAATGGCCAAGTTGAAATCGTGAACGAGGTTTTGGTTACAATGCTTCAGCATACTATTGATATGCACAAGTCAAATTGGCATCTCATGCTATTTTCATCTCTATGGGCTTACTAAACCTCAACCAAAGACGTAACTAGTTTCACACCATTCTAGTTGGTCTATGGTCTGGAAGCAACATTATCAATGGAGTGTGAGATTCCTTCACTCAAATTAGCTATTGAACTCCTCCCTGAAACATCATCTCAGGAGGAATGCCTCTTATATTTATAACGACTGGACAAGACGCGTCGTCTCGCTAGCTTAGTCATCAAAGCACAAAATAAATAGGTCAAATCCCATTTCGATGAGTCGGTCTCCCCTCGTACGTTCTCTGAGGGTGATTTTCTCTTATTATACAACCAAGCTAATGATAATCTGGGGGCAGGCAAGTTCGAACCCTTGTGGCATGGGCCCTACATTGTGAAATGTGTTTTGTAACAAAGAGCCTATGAGCTTATTGATTATGAAGGAAATCCTCCGGATTAGCCTCGAAATGGGCTTTACCTTAAAAATTACTATTATTAGGTCATCTAGCATGGCTACTTGTGTACATTAGTGTGTCATTCCTTTTTGTATAGTGTGGTTTTATGTGTTAGTTTTCAAACAGATTTCCTATTTACTTCGATTTTCTTGCTTTACAGATGTCTGTGACTCCCCACATCGGTTTCATTGACGGTTCTTGTCGTAGTAACCAAAACCTATCATCTACGGCATGGGCTAGTTATGACCCTAATGGTGAGTTGATTGACCTTCAAGGTATCTGTCTAAGTCACACAACTAACAACATTGTTGAATATAGTGTGGTCATCGAACTATTATAAGAAGCCGTTTCTCTTGACATTAGAGAATCGATTGTCAACCTGGATTGACAGGTTGTCATCCTTCAACTCAATAGGAAATATTCCATCAAAAACCCTCAAATATTGAGAATGTATCTCCATATTCATCTACTAAAAATACATTTTGATTACATTACATATCATCATATTCCTAGATGCATGAATACATTGATAAATGCATTAGCTAATTATGTGTTGGATAGACATTTACAAAACATATGAAAAGATAAAACAAATCATTTGTACCATAGTAGACAAGAAAATACAACATATATATATATATATATATAAATATATATATGGTGATAATGTTTTATACATCAGAACCCCAAAAAATAATATGTGTATCCAAAATAACATTGACAGCCCACAGGCCTCATATATCTGTGGCACGTAGGCCTAAAAAATGTAAGTGTTGGACCTAGGAACTAATTAGCATGGTGATCATGGTAGCATGATACAGCTCATGCGACACAAGTCAACAATCTATAGATTTAATCTGAGACTGCCATTATCTGTCTCTGGTACTAACGAGGAATGTCTCCTACCTGAGCATACTCTGGGATACCACAAGTCAACCCCTCAAGGTTCCTCCTGATCTCTTCCTCATTGTCACACCCCTCCTAATAAGGAGCGACATCCTTAATCGGACGGGGGACTCGCTTGGCTATTGGGGGCATCCTAGCAAGCCTCTCTAGTCCAATGTCTACATTAACAAGAGAAATCTTATAAGCACATATATACCAAAAATAATTAAAAAATCTCAAAATTAAAAAGTTTATTTTTTACCTTCATCATTGAAATCCTCTCCATCTAGTAAGGGCATATCCGAATCTCCACGGAAATCAGTGCCACTGTATGGCCATTCCTCCATGATGATCTTCTGTCATTGTAGCCATGAAAAGAATGTAGGTCTATATGACATGTGCTGACCACCAGTGATCCTGGGCATCATACAACTCCAGCAGGCCATCCGTGAATGACGTGGCATAGGAGGATCTACCTCAATCGGTTGATACTGGAACAGTGGAAATCGTTCCAAGAAGAAGGTCATGAGCAGAGATCTGAAGAAAAATTGCTTCAGATTCCCTCCCTTAGGTTTGGACATTTCGCACTTTATGTTGGTCTTCATGGCCTTTGCCCAGTTGATGATTGTAGGTGTCGTATAGTCAATAACATATAGAAACTTTGACTTGTTGGTCTCATGTTTTGCTTGGGACCCTGCCACTCTCTTGATGGTCAACATAAGCACTCTCAGTGTCATATCCCAAACACTGGAAATCTCAATCTTCCCACTCTTGGATTTTAGGGCCTCAGGGTATTGTTTAGCAAGCAATGAAGATATACTTGCCCTAATCAGTTGTGACCTGTACAAGTTAACTAGTTCTCCTCTTTGGGACAGTCCAGCGATGAAGTGTATATTTGAAGTTTCCAACTCCAGCTCTTGGGTATTAATGACAAATAAATCTCGATTAATGTCCCAAAGACTAATCAGGTACTGAAGAAACTCGGGTTGGGCCCACATCCCTAGCATGAGAAAGAATTTTAGGAGCCCGCAAGCCCTCAAAGCTTCTAGGAAATTTTGATCATTCAATGCTTGGGTGTCCATATCCTCATGTTCCTGCTCTTTCAAGTCCATCATTTTCAGTGATACTTTCCTACAAAAGCCATTAATTTGAGTCAAAAATCATGGTTATCCCATAAATTTTGAGTTTTAACAGTGATTTTTTTAAGAAAGAGGGTTTACCCCTATTCATGATGTTGGCACGCTTATTTTAAAAATAGTTGTGCCAATGATGCAACTGGCTTTGTTAATCATCCTCGGTTGGCACAATTCCATGCCTGGATGTCGCACTGACTGAGGGTGAATTTTTTTTTGCAAAACCTCCTCAAAAAACCAAAAAAATGGTTAAAAACAGGAATAAAGGACATGAAAATGGAGCTCAGGGCTTTGCCTCTTACCTATAATAGATGGCTTAGCAAATGACCACCCGGATCTCCCGCAATTTTCTCCAGAACAATTAGGGAAAAAGTGAGTAAAAAACATTTTCACAGTAAGGTAAAATGGTAAATGGTAAAAATATATTTTATTTTCTCCTTTTTATTCGTTTTTCCTTGAAAATATCAGGTTTTTGTAAATATTTAACCTATTTTGCCTCAAGAACTAGATAATACACTTTACCTTTTTGCATAGCAATAGGTGATGGATGTTTGAAAATCATGATGAGTCACGTTTCAAATATTTTCTTGACTCGTTAAGCTCATATGAAAAGATTTCCGAGTATTTTTCCCTTTTGACTTGTAAAAGAGAATAAAATGGGGGGGACCACTTTCAAGCTCATTTCCGACCCTTTAAAAGCGAAAAGTTGATTGAGCACTTGCCATTTTGAACTCGTTAACGGATGTGAAATGTCATGCGCCTAGTATAAATTTACACCTTTTTCGGGCTGGAAGGCACTATTTATGAAAAAGGTAGTCCTTGACTGAAATGGTCAACTGTTTCTCTCAAGTATCCTTTTCTACCTTTTCGGGCTTGAGAGACACAAATGTATGAAAAGGGACCATGCGGAGTTTTATTTTACATATCCTTTTCAAACTCTCTAAACATGAAAAAGATACTGAGTTACACCTTTGTTGGGCTCGTTAAAATATTAAACAACATCGGATTCGTCATCATGATGAAGATGAGCTTATCCTTCCTATGGCCCGTTAAACTTACTAGGTCAGATTCATCTGAGGGATGAACTTACAGTGCAAGAATATGTTATCCCCTTCAAGCTTACGATTAAAAAATAATTTGGGTACCTGCCAAAAATGGTGGGGGAAAATTTGGAAATCTATCAGTTGTGTCGGCAACTCACTCTTAAACATGACACTTTCTGCTTTGTGTCATGTTGGGATATCCTCCTTTGTATCATTGACCTTCTTGTCTTGGATCATTCATTTTTGGCTTCCATCTGATCTCTGCCACGTCATCATGACCACTGATCCTATGGATCCAAAAGCTACCAAACTTCCAGTTGTGTCGCCAATACGTTCAAGAGTTGTCCTTCTCCAATTACACTTACCTTTGATTCTCTATTTCATCCAAAATCATTTTCCATCATTTTCTCTCATGTTCATGATGTGGCATACATTATGGTCCTCGTTTGACATGGTCACTTCCTGTCGAATTCAACTCATTATCTGGAAAGTTTACCAAGAGACTCCCTTTGAGTACCTTAGAGCTTGCATGCCCTAATGGAAAGTTCTTCGCACTCGACAGCAAGTTCACATCATTGGATTTCGATCAAGTGATTCCATGGGTTTTTGACATCAGTTCCTCTATTCACATTCCATGGATTGTGCTGATAATACCTTGAGGACCATTGTCATCATTGTGGTTTCTCTCGTGCTTGTTAACAAGTAACATCATTGACTGGTAATCAAGTGACTTTCTAGCATTTTCGACATCAACACATCTATTCACATGTGAGAATTTGTACTTTGATTGGGTCATGTTGCAATGCAAGACCTTGGGCTTAGATCACAAAAGTCTAGGTTGTGTTATCATGTGACATGGTTATGTTGATATACATGTCTCTTTCAGATGGATGGCTACGACCATACCATGAGTTATCATATGTGATTCTTCTCATTATTGGGTGGCTGTGACTATACCTTGGTTTCATTATGATCCTCTATGAAGGATGGTTATGCCCATACCTAGATCTAGTTACATGGTCATTCTTTAGATGGATGCATCCATGCCACAATTCATGTATCATTTGACATACTTCTCAGTTATCTATATGTGTTTTTACTTGCTTGCAGGTTTTCCAATGGAAGACTATGGTTCCCCACACTAATTCATCAAGCATTTCATCCCTCACTCTAGCTCGACCTTCATAATTTAGGGGGCATATGTTACATAGAACTTTGTCACTATCCTTCTACTCCCTATTCCTTGATCTTGGAGGACTTCTACAGTGAACCCTACATGCTTTCCCTTCATGAAGAAACCCCCACTGTGTTCATCTTCATGAGTAGATAAATTCTCTTTTGCACCATCTCCCCTGAAACTTTTGTTTTTCCCAGTTTACAAGATCGATTCTAATGGCCCTTGTCATCCCCATGTCAATGTGCAGAGATTAGCACTATCTAGAGTGCCAACCAGAGGGACTGAGCTGTGTTCCAGTCACACTGGTCCTGTTATGGAATGTTTTTTAAATTAAGACTTCAAGCTTCCAACTCTAGAATCTTCGTAATGGAAGTTTGGTAAATGGTTTGGCTGGATGGCATTGAGGATGTTAGTTTGGGCTCCTTTCCCCTATAATAATGGAACTATCTCAAGGGATAAGACCTTATCCCATGGTAAAAGGATCCATCTCCCATCCATTCATCTTACATAAACCTCCCTTCTTCCCAAGCACAATATATTGTTAATGTTGGTACAAGTTATTCATAGTTGTGTCTCTCTAGTTGTGTGAGGGAGAAGTGTGATTTGGTTAGGAGTGAAGCCTAAAGGGAAGAGCCTTAAAAGTATTGTTGATTGAGGCCATCATGGAATGCTAGCAGAATTTTGTGGGAACCTAGTCTTTTCAGAGGAGAACAACAACATCAAGGCAATGGTTGTAATGTCTTCTTGATTCAATATATATGCAACTATCAATTTATTTCCTACATGATTTGTCATCTTACATATTCATGGCTTAATATTTCTTGACTTGTTAACTAGGTTGAATTACAATTTGTCTATTATCATAGTTGTTGTTTTTTGTTGCTTACTTGTTTCAAGTGCTTGAAGAAGGAAGCAAGAGATAGCTGGAGCGAGCAAGTAAGGACAACATCAAATGGGATAAGCATACTAAGAGGTAGGCCCTCTTAATTGGTTTTAACCTAAGGAAATACTCCACAGATTGTATTAGTTGTGGCTAGACCCATTATTGGTCTAGTGGAATTTGTTTGTGTCTACACTTATAATTTTACTTCACCACAAGACCAACTTCCATCTTCTCCATTAGTATTTTCTTCTTGTCTGTCTCCATGAAGTGTCCCAAATTTTCCATGATTCTGAAGATCTAAAATGGTTTGAAGAATAAATGCTTTAACCTAAAATTACTTTTCGTTATATTTGACAAGTATTTCTCAGGCTTCAATAAACCATTCATTATGATCTTTACAACTTATAATCTCTACCCTCATACTTCTCAATGTGTCTACTAGATCAGGTGAGTTTCCTTATCCTTGTTGCTCAACTAATTTCTCCCATCCCATTGATTTATCTTCTGGCCTAGGAAGGAAGCCATATGAACTATACAGTATTGAGACAAGGGAATCTGTGATATAATTATAGGCACTTGCATTCACATCTCAAGAAAAATCAATCTATTAGGAAGCTTGAAATATTTCTAATAACTATAATTTCATGAATATGGAGAAACAATATGAAGAAAAAATGGGTTTTAACAGAGGGAACACATACTGTAATTCTTGAAGAGGGAATCACCACCATTCCCATGATATTTTGAAAAATCTATGTTATAAAGAGATACAGTCTGAAAGTAGAATGTAGTGTTTTCTATAGAATTTCTAAACCTTTTCTAAGTCTTGCTTTCCCCTATTTACCTTGAGAGGGGAGAAATAATATTCATTACAGAAAAATATATCTATTCTTGACTCAATTGTCGGATTGACTAGTTGTCTCAGTCATAAATGGATCTGTGGCCCAAAATATTATAGAATTAAATACCTCGGGAAAGGAGGCATGTTACAGTACAATAAATAAATAACCATAATATGCAAAATATACAAAGATCTCCTTGCCCATATTGTGATCATCTCTGTTGTAGGAATTGTTCTACTTAAGGCATGTCTTCCTGCACTAATTCACCAACCTCTGTCTTTTATACCTTTAGTTCATTTAGCGCTGGCTCCCGAACTCATTTCATAATGGAATTCTTCTGGATGAACCCATCCCATGCTTTGAATGCAAGACCCGTTCTTCTTAAAACCGTAGCTTTTGACCAATCACATCCTTTAAACCTCTCTCCTCCACTATCGATGCGTTGATGTAGTGTAAGAACAAAGTCTCTCAGCCACAAGTGTTTTACCTCTAAAACAAGTGAAATGGTTACCTTTTTATTTCCACCTTAGCGTCCCTTTATTATAGCCCCTTATATGACTTTCCACATATGACCGAGGGCTGGAACTAGGGGATTAGCCCTTTGGGCACTAAGGCTATAAATAGTTGTGTGGGAGCCTTTTCTTTTAATAACTTGAATCACCTTGAGTGACACCTCTTTACCACATCGGCTGAAATCCAGATGTGAAATCTTTATCAAATAGAAGCTATGAAACATCACATCTGGGGGCTTTTTCTTTGTTACTCGGAATCTCACATCCCGATGCTGAATGAAATTTTCCTTAAGTTTCTACACTAGGAAGTTGTGATCACCGATACATGGGATGACGTCATCATTTCCATGTGTCACTCTATGAGTGGTGACATGTGTTACCTAGAAATGCACCTATAGGACCCTTGAAAAATGTCGAAACTGCTTGACACATGTCCTTCATACTACCATGTCATTGATGATGTTAGCTACCAAGTCATTCATACGGGCTAATGGGATTGTGCCAGGTGACCCCTTGGAGGAGAGAGAAAGGGGGTTGCTCGCCTTGGTTTTTCTTTGAATTCCTTTTCTAAATGAAATCGGCCCTCCCTGACTATTTAACACTACATCGGTGATTTTTCCCCACAATTTATTAAGGATGGCCCATCATGTATTGTGAGGGCCATGCAAGACTGTGAGATGCGGAGATTTGATAAGGCCGATATGCAAGATTCATTGTTCCCAGGTTCGTCGACTTGCGATAAACCATACCACTATGTGGAGGAGAAATAAAGGGCCCACCCATCCCTATCTTTACATCCATTTCCTTTGTAAAATGAAATTCACCCCTCACCTACTATTAACACTATTGGCCATTATCCCACCCACAATTCCTTAAGGCGGATGCACCAAGTATTGTGAGGGCCATACGAGACTGGAAGATGCAGGAATACTGTGACTGTGGGGTCACCACAATGCAGGATGTGGTATCTACAGGACTGTGGTATCAGTGTTTGGCACTGTGAACCACCAATAACCATAAATGTATGTCATGGACCTCACCAATCTGTCGATAATGTGGGATTGTAGGATGTTGGATTGCGGGATTTCCCCTCGCCAATTGCCAATGCCACATCAAGGAGAGAGAAAGGGCCGGCTCGACTTTGGTTTTCTTCCACATTTCCTTTGTTAACTCTTTTTAGCCTCCCCTGATGATGTTACACCACATCACCTAATCATACCCCCACAAGGCTTTTACAGTGGAAACCCATTGATCTGCCAGTATGTCGATAATGCAGGATTGTAAGATGTGGGATTGCAGGATTTCCCCTCACCAATGGCCAATAAGCATATATTGCAGAACTATGGGGATGCCTATAGGAGGGATAGCAATGTGCGGGGCTTATTGTGCCCAAGGCCCCTGACATGTGATATTTCCCTTCATATTTAGTCATTTTCTTGGTTTTCAAGGCTTTCCAAATGTGATCTTCAACATGCTCTAACTTCTCATCTAGAAGTCCATTCTCAGACTTCTATATACTGTTGGAAATACCTTTCTAAGCACTAGGCAATGGAGAGGGTTTGATTGAGCTCTGAGATCTCCTTTTTCCTAGGAAAGGGGCTCCAAAATTCACTACTCTTAGGCAACCTCAACCAATTATAACCCACAGTGCAGTGAGTGACAATAGTGGCTCCAACTAGGGACAATGCCTTGTTGGAAACGTGCTGAGCACCTACAGACCACTAGCTTTTACTTCCATTGGGAATGAATTCATTCTTAAACAAAATATAATTCTGTGAAAAAGGACTCTTTTTTTATAATAAATTGAAAAATTCAAATAACAATTTCAACACAAACACTGGATATTTACAATTTGCAAGAGGCAAATATCTCTAGCTTTGAAAATACAATTTTATGAACTAACCATTTATAGGCAGTTCCAGTAGTTCACCATCTAAGTTTTCAAGCATGTAAGTGTTATTTCCCCTCTCTTCTACAATATTGAATGGTTCGAACAATAGCGGATCAAATTTCCCATGCTTGCCTTTGTCTTCTCGTCACACATCGCATCTAAGAACTAAATCTCCTTGATGAAGAGGTCTATCCTTAGCCTTCTAGTTAAAAATAGATTTCATCCTATGCTGGTAGTTTGACAATTTGATCCTCATATGCTCTCTATTTTTGTGGAAGTCCAGTAGTTGATTTATCCTTCTAGTCAAGGTGCTTGACTCGTCCTCGACTTCTTGTAGAAACTTAGCTAGTAGCATTGCTAATTGGATCAGGAAGAGAACAACCACGCCGTATACTATCTCAAAGGGTGACTTCCCAATGGATCATTTAGGCATTACTCGGTTAGCCCATAGAGAAAAATTTATTTGGGAGTCCTAGTTCCTTTGATTTTGAGTGATGGTCTTCTTTAGTGCCCTCACCATAGTTTTATTTAAAGACTAAGCCAAGCCATTCCCTGGAGGGTAGTATGTAGTGGAGTTACTAATAATGATATTGAATTTATGGTATAAGTTGGTGAAGTTGGGAGATTTGAAGACCTATGCATTATTAGTGATAATCTTAAAAGGACACTTATAGCGGGATAGGATGTTCTCCTCCATGAATTTTATCACCACTGGGTGAGTAACATTTCTAGTTGGGATAGAAATAGTTAGTGGTTGTTAAAATGCATTTTTGTTGGCCACTAGATTATGGGTTGATTTCTGTAATGAATTCCAGTCTCCATTGTCTAGGTTCCTCTACATGCACAGGAATTAGGGGGAGAGGAGAAAATTTTTGTCTTTCAACAAAAAATTGGTGTTTCTGGCATGACGTGACCTAAGAATAAACATCTCCAAACAGCTTGGGCCAGTAGAATC
Source organism: Pinus taeda (assembly GCA_000404065.3). NCBI lineage: Eukaryota > Viridiplantae > Streptophyta > Pinopsida > Pinales > Pinaceae > Pinus > Pinus taeda. Next base: position 72,107 of record APFE031556090.1, read on the forward strand.
CTACCTTGAGGATTTTATGTGCTATTGTCTTCCAACTCTAGTTTCCTCCATAGACTCCCCCATGGAAATCCTTAATTACTTCATGGGTTTCTCCCTACACCAAACATAACAGTAATACCCCCACTGGGTTCTCCCAGTAGAGCAGTCCATTAGATATAATGTTTTTTTGTGCTTGTAATCTCAAACTCTGGTATTTAGATCTATATAGTCCCAACAAGAATCTTAGGAATGAGAGCTAATGAACAATGTTCGTATAGCTAGGTGATCCCTCATATTTGGCATAGACCTTCTGCTCAGTTGTTTTAATTCCGCTCTGGTGATCCTCTAGTTTGCCATCCTTTGTGATTAGGCTAATCCCTAGATCTTGGCAGTTGGATTTAGATAAAATCTTGTCCAACATTTGGCCTTTGATAAGCTTTGTAGGATTTATTTCTAGCTCATATTCTTGTATTTTAGCTATTCGCCTACCCATTTTTCCTTCATTGTCTCCCTACATCAGGATGTCCTTAACTGGAGTCGTTGAGATGAATGCTATGATTCCTAATTGCAACACATACATATGGAATTACTTTAGCACCTTCACTAGTGCATATGCCTATTTCTCCAATATATTGTATTTCAGCTCAGAATCCCTTAAGACTCAGCTAAAAAATGAAATGGGTTGCTCATAACCTTCTTTATTTTTATGTAATAGTACAACAACGATAATATGTGGAGAGGTGAAAGAAAAGATGTAGAGAGGCGTTGAATAGTCAGGGCTAACTAGCACTAGGGTGTCAACCAACGCTTCTTTGATTCTAGTAAAAGAATCACGAGGGATATAGCTCCACTTGAATTCATTCTCCTTCTTGAGCATTTATTTAATATCTTTAGCTATCTTACCATAGTTGGGTTTGAATTTCCTCAAGAAATTTATCCTCCCCAAAAAGACTTGGATTTATTTCTTGTTTCTAGGAAAGGGAATATGGCTGACGGCTTTGAATCATTCAAGATCAATATTTACTCCTTCCTGCGCTACTATGTGTCCAAGAAAATTCCCCTCACTCAGGGTGAAATCATATTTCTTAGGATTTAGGGAGAGACCATACCTTCTGCACTTCTCAAAGGTGAGCTTTAAATGGAGGCTATGCTCTTCATCAGTCTTAGAAAATACTATGATGTTGTCTAAGTAGAATACCACCAATTTGTCTTGTTCGCCTATGAAACCAATTTCTAGAGCTCTCTAAAATGTGGCCCGTGCATTTATCAACCCGAATGGCATGCAGGCATATATAAAAGTTCCCCATGGGGTGGTAAAAGCAGTCCTTTTCTGGTCCTCATGGTGGACTACAACTTGGTTGTATCCGAAGAATCCATCCATCATGGACATTTTGGCTACACTCACTACCTTCTGCAATATATTATCTGTCTCAAGTAGAGGGTAGTTATCTTTTAGAGCCACCCAGTCTAGATTTTGAAAGTCCATACATAGCTTTAGCTCTCCATTCTTTTTCTGGATAGGGACCAACTTGGCTACCCACTTAGAGTATGTTAAAGGTACTATGATGTTGGCCTCTAACACCTTCCTTACCTCTTGTTCAATGGAGGTGAGTAAGAGTGGATTTATCTATTAGAATTTATGATTGCATGGCTTTATCCCACTTTTCAAGGGAATATTATACTAAATGGTATTAGTATCAAATGATTTCAAATCATCATAAGACCAAGAAAATACATCTTTGTAAGTTTTGAATAGATCTAAATACCTTGTTTGTATTGCACAGTTATTTCTTTGGACAACCTAATCATCTGGGGTTCCTCCTCTAATCTGATGTTGCAGTATTCTACATGCTCCTCCTTCTCGGGGGGCATTTGTTTGGAGGCTATGTCATATTTATTATAAATCCTTTCCAATGGAACAAGTCCATGAGGAATGGTGTTCACTTTTAGTTGCAATTTTATTTTCCCAACAACTGCCTTTCCACAAAGTGGATTCTTTTTCTGCTTCCTCTTCTTCTTGATCGATGGTGGAGTGGCAAAAATCCCCAATAAATTATATGAATCTTTTCACCTGCTTGTCATCTTTGAATTCCTGTGAGTGTTTGACATTATCAGGTATTGAAGGCCTATATTTGACTTCTATCTCATATCTGAGGAGTGGATTCTGTGGGGGCCTAAAAGTGTTTGCAGCTATGCAAGAGAGTTAGCCATCTTATTTTCTTCCCTGTGTAGAAACTAGATGTTAAAGGCTAGGAATAAATTATCGATTAAGTCCCACACTTCATTTAGGTAAGTTCTTAGCCTAGGGAATTTGGCTTGGCATTGATTTCTAATTTTCCTTACAACCAGCTCAGAATCTGCATGGATGGTTAGGTATTCAATCTTCATATTTTTTTCTGTTTGTAAGCCAAGGAGCAGTTCCTCTTACTCTGCCACATTATTGGTCACCTCAAATTCTAGTTTGAAAGAGAGGGGTATCAGGTTTCCCTCCAGAGACACCAATAATATTCCTTCTCCATTCCTACCTTTTGAGTTTGCTCCATCGAAGTATACTTTCCATATACAATTTCATTGTCTCGCAAGTGCTTTGACTTCCCTATTAGGTGTACTAAAGTTTCCACTAGGAAGGCGTCATCCGCTTCTAGGAATAGACAGAATATGTCGCTATACTTCCCATGCACTGTGGAGTTTTCTGAGCCTTTAGTCGGGTCACGATTTTCACAAACCTAGATTCTCTGTCCAACCTCTTTTTCTCACCTCCAAAAGTGGGAATGGTAGCATAAGTCAAATCTAGCTTGATAGAACCACCCACCTTGAAACCCCAAGATCTAGATAAGAGAATTCCAAAATGAGGAGGTATATCAACCACCACAATATCCATTACCACACATTTCACTGAGATCTGAGTGAGGTTTACCACCAGATCCTTTATCATTCCTAAGCATTTGACTCTCTTGTAGACAAAAGAGTACATGTCCTTGTATGTTATAGTGATCTCCAAACCTAGCTGTTCCATTACTGATAATGGCATGAGGTTGTGTGAGCCCCGAAATCTAGCAGGAAATTATGCAACAAAAGCTCATGGATCACTAAAGTCACATAGAATGGTGCAATAGAAGAGTCCAACTCTTCCACATGCAGCCTGAAAACACCCATGGGCCTCTCCTCTTGGAGGTTCAAACTATCATCAGTTGGTGCTGATGTGAGTGGATGCATGAATTGATAGACTTGGGATTCATGATTAGGTTTCTTTAGATGTTGATTCAAAGGAACAAGATTTTTTACCTTTTATAGCTCCTTCTAGAGATCGAATGTGGGTTGCGCCTTTTCTATATCTCCTAGCTCTGTTGTTTCTCCCTTCTCACTGGCAATTTTAGGCAAAATAGGTGCCTCTTTTATTGTGTGTCCCTTAAGACCATTGCTTCCCTTATCTACAAAGACTCCTGTCTTGGGTTTGTTAGGGTGGAGCTTACCTTTCCCTTTGTCTGGTGAGGGAGGAGCAACTTGGGTAGCAGTTCCTTATTGTTTCTCTAGTTCTCTTGACCTCTTCTCTAAAGATATTAGATTATACTTACATTGGGGATGTGTTTGCATGAAATTTGCAAACTATTCGCAATAATAATCCATATCTTCTTCATTTGTTGCTGCTTCTGTATGACGACTGGCCTCCTGGGGAGCCATATTCTCATGTTCTTCCTCAGAAAAAGTAGAATATATATTTCCCTGCATCTTTTGTGTATCAACAATTGTTCATCCGAACCATATTCAAAGTATAAGGGATGAGGGATATGATCAACTTGTTCCTTTCTTTCACTTGGAAATAGTTACAGTGGAGGCCTTTTATATTGTGGGTTATATCCCTAGTTTTTTACTTGAGAATTCTATCTGGAGGGGTTCTTTCTCTCAATTTCAAGCTTTCCAACCTTTTGTGATAAACTCATGATGAGTTTGTCCATATCGTCCCACTTCGGGTTTAACGATTCTCTATCTTGACTAGAGGAGGATGCTTCTTCTTTCTCTCTTTTGGGTTCAGTAGGTTCTTTCTTTACCCTTGACTTCCCTGTCTAGGCCATATTTGCTTCTACTTCGAGAGCATCAATCTGAATTTTGTCTAGAGTAAGAGACTTCCTTTCTCTTAGGGTAAAACCAATGTCAAACTCAAAGGCTCCCAAGAAAACCACACAAGATGAAACTGAAGGAGGCTTTATGTCAGCTGGCAAGTTCTTGTACTAGTTATTGGATCTTTTGAAAAAATTTGAAGTATCCTCCTTTGATCTTTTTCTTATGGCATTAGACTCAATGAGAAGGTACTCATAATTCCTCTTTTCTCCACATTTCTAGGTGAAAGCATTTTCTAGCTCCTCCAAGGTAGTGATGGAGGCATTTGGTAGGCCTTTGAACTACTTTTTCGCTTCAACATCAAGAGTTTGTACAAAATGTCTCATGACCACATCCAGTTGTTCCAGATTTAGGTTCTTAGCAAAGGAACAAAATGTTTCTATGTGTCTTTATGTTGTGTTGTCATCTTCCCCATTGAATCTAAGAATAAGTTTAAGGTAATCCTGGGGCATGACACTTAAGGGCCGAGGTAGATCAAGAGGTGCATACTTATTTAGCAAAAATCCTGGAAGAGCCATCTAGAATAGTGGAGGGGAATTAAAATTTACTTGAGGATCTAGGGTCAACATCACAATGTTTGGAGTGGAAAGAGGGTATGTCAGTGCCTTGGGAGTAAGAATTGAATAATGAGTAGCAGTAGGATGAGAACTGTATGAGGGAAATTCAAAAGCTAGTGAGATGGTAGCACAATCAGGGGGAGTTTTCTCTTTCCATATTTTCTTGGAAATTAATTTTTCAAGGTCAGATACAAATTGAGCTTTCTACTGGGGTGTATCTAAGCAAGCATGAGGCCTTTTAAAATCCAAAGTTATGAATGATAATGAGGGGGGTGTGGAGTTGCCAAGGTGATATGAATGCAATCAAAATAGACTTCAGTCACCTACACGAAGGGTGCTCAACTTGTCATATCCCAAGAGAAAATTCCTTCAATAAGATCCCTAGCAACAACGCCAAAAGGTGTCGTAGCTCCCATAGATAGCCTTGGATTGCTTACAAGACTAGTGCCTGGGCACATCTAGATTTATGTGTCTCAAATGATTTATAGGAAACTGGAGACATCACTTTTGCGCTATAAATACATATATTTATAGTAAATGGGTTGGCTCATTTATCCAAAGAAATAAAACATGGATTTTTGGTACTTCTTCATAGGTTCAGATGTCAAAAATATGCATACGAATAATGGAGGTCAATGTTTCAAGGGCTTATAGCTTAATAAGCTTCTGTAGAGAAAATGAGAGAGGAAAAAGAGAAGGAGAAACTCATCACATAGAGCATAAGTCTTCAAGACTTTTACAGTTAACACATAGAGCTTGAGGCATTAAGGATTTCTATACCTGTTTGAGTTACAAGTAGAAATAATGGATGAAGGAGGAGTTGAATGATATGACTCATGTGTTGCAAATTTAAAGATATGATTTCAATAGTCCATATAGGTATATGCATCGACAGTACTGAGACAAGTGAATCTGTGATATAATTACAAGCACTTGCATTCACATATCAATACAAATAAATCTATGAGGAAGCTTGAAATATTTCTAGCAGCTATAATTTCATGAATTCAAATAAGAAATATGAACACAAAATGGGTTTTAACGGAGGGAACACATACTGTAATTTTTGAAGAGGGAATCACCACCCTTCCCTTAGTATTTTGAAAAATTTGTGTTACAAAGAAACATAGTCTAAAAATATCATGTAGTGTTTTCTATACAATTTATGAACCTTTTCTAAGTCATTCTTTCCCCTATTTATTAGGAGAGGGGAGAATGAACATTCATTACATAAAAATATATCTAGTTTAGACTCAATTGTCTCGTCAACTACATATCTCAATCATAAATGGCTCTGTGGCCCAAAACTTTATAGAATTAAATGCCTTGGGAAAGGAGCCACATTATAGTACAACAAACAAATAACCATAATATGCAAAATATACAAAGATCTCCTTGCCCATCCTGTGATCATTTTTTTTGTAGTATTTGTTCTACTTAAGGCATAACTTGCTACACTGCTTCACCAACCTCTACCTTTTCTACCTTTATTTGATTCGGCGTTGGGTCCTGGACCGGTGTCATAATGGGCTTCTTTTGGATCAGCCCATCCCATACTTTGAATGCATGACTTGTTATTCTTAAAACCATAGTTGTCGACCCATCATGCCATTTAAACCTCTATCTTGCACTATTGGTGGCTTGATGTAGTGTCGCAATGATGTCTCTCAGCCGTGGGCTTTTTACCTCTAAAACAGGCGAAACATGCACTTTTTGATTTCCCCTTAGGCCCCCTTTATTATAGTCACTTGTGTGACTTTCCTCATACGACCAGGGACTGGAATACGAGGCTTAGCCCTTTGAGCACTAAGGCTATCAATATTTGTGTGGAGCCCTTTTCCTTTTATAACTTGAATCGCCCTAAGTAATGCCTTTCTACCGCATTGGTTGAAATCTAGATGCAAAATATTTATCAAATAGAACCTATGAAACATCACATCTGGGGGCCTTTTTCTTTGTTACTCAAAATCCCGCATCCCCACGCTAAATGCACATTTCCTTAAGTTTCTCCCCCAAGCAACTATGATCACTGATATACGGGATGACGTCATCATTGCTAAGTGTCACCTTGTGAGTGGTGACATGTGTCACCCAGAAAAGCACCTATAGGACCCTTGAAAATGTTGAAATTGCTTGACACATGTCCTTCATACTGCCACATCATTGATGATGTCAGCTGCCAAGTCATTCATATAGGCCAATGGGATTGTACCATGTCACCCTTGGAGGAGAGAGAAAGCGGGTTGTTTTCCTTGGTTTTTCTTTGAATTCCTTTGTTAAACGATATTGGACCTCCACGATGATTTAACACTACATTGGCAATTTCCCCTCGCAATTTCCTAAGGATGGCCCATCAGGTTTTTCGGGGGCCATGCGGGACTGCGAGATGTGGGACTGTGGGATGTGAGGCTTTGACATGGCCAATATGCAGGATTCGTTGTGCCTGGGGCCCCCAACCTCTGATAAAGCATACCACCATGTGGAGGAGAGAGAAAGGTCCCACCTGTCCCTGTCATTGCGTGCATTTCCTTTGTAAAATGAAATTGGCCCCTTCCCTACCATTAACACTATCTACAATTACCCCCCCACAATTCCTTCAGGATGTCCCATCAGGTATTGTGGAGCCCATGCAGGACTATGCGATGCAGTACTATTGTGACTGTGGGACTGAAGGGTTGTGAAGATGTGGGATGTGAGATCTGTGGAATTTCGATATCAGTGTTGGGCACTGTGAACCACCGATAACCATAAGTGTATGTCCTAGGATTACGCTGATATGTCGATAATGCAGGATTGTGGGATGTGGGATTGCAGGATTTCCCCTCGCTGATCGTTGATGCCACATGGAGGAGAGAGAAAGGGGTGGCCTAGCCTTGGTCTTTTTCTACATTTCCTTTGTTAACTCTTTGTAGCCTCCCTCGGTGATGTTACACTATGTCACATAATCGTGCCCACAAAAGGTTTTTAGAGTGGCAACCCTTTGATTCGTTAGTATGCCGATAATGCGAGATTGTGGGATTTCCCCTCGCTGATTGCTAATAAGCCTATATTATGGGATTTCAGGGCTTCTGATATGCACCATTGCAATGTGTAGGGCTTATAGTGCTCGGGGCCACCCGACATGTGATATTTGCCCTCATACTTAGTCATTTTCTTGATTTTCAAGGCTTTCCAAGTGTGATCTTCAACATGCACTAACTTCCAATCCAGAAGTCCATTCTTGAACTTCTATATACCATTGGAAAGCTCTTTCTTAGCACTAAGAAATGGAGCGGGTATGTTTAATATCTGATATCTTCTGTGGCCTAGGAAGGTGGCTATAAAATTCACTCCTCTTGGGAAGCCTTGACCAGTTGAGACCCACAATGCAGTGAGTGACAGTAGATATAATATTAATAATCAATAGAATAATTGACATGCATGCATGATAAACATATAGATCTACATAAAAAAAATTCATTTACCTCGACATATAGTGCTATGAACTTGCTTTGATACCACTGTATAACACCCAACCCCACATTAACCCATATTTATCTACTTACCATGGTAATCATGAGATAAGAGTTACCATGCATGACACAATTTTCAAGATGTAGTTACAGAAATATGGTCTGACTCATCAACCCCATTGCAAAATAGCCAAGGGTACATGATCATATTGATATCAACCTACTTTTCCCAGGTGGAAATTTCACCTAAACTCAGTCTACTCTATGTCCTAGATTACACCCTAGACACATTGATGTTTGCCTATCAGAGTGACCAAAGGGCTCCAACCACATGGATAAACCTTCCTAGGTGTGGCTTTTGTCGAAATTTACCAATATGATAGTGCATCCACATACTTTATTCTAAAAATTTAAGGCCAACCTTCATGAAAGATTCCAAGAACTATCGAGAACTCTGTCCACAAGGTTCTTGAGTCATTAGGCTCTATTTGTAAGTGTTGTTCTCGCTCAATCTTTCCTGATACAATTTATTTATTTTTACAAGCATTCTGTAACTAAGGTTCCTGTAGGTTTTGATGCATATTTTGTTCAGTATTTCATTATTTTTATCAAATATTCATCAATGAGGCTTACTTCCCTCTCATGCTAGCTACAATAAACTATAGGTTAGCTCATACATTGATATAAAACATCCAAGAGCCTATCAAACTTGAGAAATATCAATAAAAAGAGAATTTCATATCATAAGAAATATACCATGCATGTAACAAGAATTTAACTAGAATGAAGACATGAAAAACCAATCACCTAATAAACACGTTAAGCTAAAAAAAATTCTCATTGATATTCATTAAATATTAACACATATTAACATATGTGTAGTATACAAACCAAATCAGTGACGTCCATGTTCCACCGGACCATACATTGGGTGAGGCTTATTAGGAGTGGTGGTTTCTATTAGAGTTGGTCTTGTCAGTCCTCTGTCAGAGATCAAAACTCTTTCTGCATTTCATTTTTAGGGGTCTCGCTCCATTCACTCACTTGCATTCCGCTATGGGCATGCCATAATCTGACGGAAGGGTCTTGTCAGTCATTTCCTCTCATGCCTTATCCTGCTGGTTTAGGTCTGTTTTTCAAATCATTTTAAAGATCATTTACAATTCTATTCTAATCTCTTGGTCAGCAAATAGTTAGTAGGTCTAGGGTTTGCAAATTGTTGTTCTCAAAGTGCTTCAAAGATACTTGCAGGCCAGAGGAAGGCTCAATAATTCACTCAACTGATGTTTCTGAGCAAGAAAATATGAATTTTGGAAAATTGAGAGAGGTTTTTGTCTAAGCTATGGTAAGGAAGAAAAACCTCATTCACTTTTTACATAGGTGTCATGGTTTTAGAGAAATGTCAAAAATACAATTGCCTCGGGAGAATTGATGCACCTCTAAAGTGACCTTGGGCAAATCAAGTTTTCTCCTAGCTTGGTTAGCCAAATGTCTTGCTTGATGAGTAACATGCTAACTATACACAAATATATTTCCAATGAGCTATCATGAGCTCAATTTTGAGTTATGTAACACCTTCAAAAGTTGCCTGCAACAGCACTCTGCCTTGAGGCAGCCTCATTTGGCACATTTTGACCAGTCTTGGGAGATTTGATTTTTGACAGGGAAACTGAACTCCAAATTGCCAAATTCTGGTTGGGTTGGAAATAAGACTTAAATATGTTTCCAAATAGCTATCATTCACCCAATTTGGACACCAGGAAGGCCTCCAAAAGGCTCCTGTAAAAAGGCACGGTGCACAGAGGGAGCGCGGCGCACTGGGATAAATTTTCCAGTGTAAATTTACACTGGCGTGGCGCACATGGGAGGTACGACGCACAGGGCTAAAAGGCCTGAATTTCATTGAAATCTTCCTCCAAATTGAAAATACTTCATTCTTCCAAGTAATTAAATCATCCCTTAGTGTCATTGGAAGAGTTTTCATCCTCCTTGATGGTGTGTAAATAGGTGAAAAGACAAACCCTAGTTTGCTGCACAATGTACTCAAAAACTATCTAGGGTTTTCAAAAGTTGTCATTGTTGTTGTTTGCACCCTGCAATCATTTTCACATTCCTCCACTACACTCCCCTCATTTCATATCCCTTACCCCTCTCTCATTCACATTCATCCTACCCCCCTATCCCCAAAATTCTAAACCCTAACAACAAATTCCCATTATTACCCTAAACCCTAATCCTCATTCCCCAAACCATATCACTCCCTTATAACCCTATAGTTAGCACAAAATCCATCATTCATAGTCCCACTCATCAATTCATTCGTCAAATAGCAAACACCTATTCTTGATATAAAATCTATTCATACTCATCATTGAACATCAAACAGTGGCAAATATGGAAACTGATTTAGCTTATGAAAGGGATGAGGAAACAGTGAGTGATTCCTCCCAAGAAATTCATGCACCGAGAAGACCACATAAGGGAGGAAAACACATCTGAGAGGAGCCCACTACACTCACAGAGCTATTAGCTTTTCCTCTTGCAATAGCATGTTTCAAACATCAACCAGACCACTACTATGCCGGTATTCATTACATATCAGAGAGGCAGTAGACATTTGTTTGCAGTAGCAAAGTGAGTATTATCTCCACCCAGGGTGGAAGGGGCCTCACTTTCGAAATCAGCAACATAGGTACAGGACAGGGGAAAGAGGCCCATGCACGACGAGGGGCCATCAGTTGAATGAGAGGCCGACTTCATCCTCATTCATGATGATGATATAGATGTGGAGAGTGCCAAACTTAGGAGGACCATCCAGGAGAAGCAAACGGAGATCCAAGCCTTGTCTCTCAATTTGGAGAGGGCCAAGTGGATCAGGTATTTCGAGCAAACGAATGAACAGCTCGAAGACCAGCATGAGATCATGGAACTGCAAAACTTCCACGAGAACCACCAAGCTGCCCAACATAGGAGGATTGAGCTCACTCCATTAGAGCAAGAGATTAACAATGACCGAGAGTCTTGGCTCAAGCGTATCAACATCCACCTTGAGAGACTGTTAGAGAAGGTCGACAAGGACAAAACCATGTTGAAGTGGATGGTTTATCACTACAGGGCACGAAACATGAGTTCAAAGGCTCGGATGAGGAGTTTGAAGGTGAAATTGAGGAGAGCGACGCAAAGACAAAAGAGTAAAAAAGAGAAAGATCGGATTTGAATCTTGGCTGAAGCCTCTGTGTCCCAACATAGCACTTCATAGAGGATCTCCAGCACAAATTTCAAAAAATTTGGGGCAATTTTAGTCACTTGGCAAATTTTTGGGCACAAAACAAGGATTTTCTCCCTGTGCGTCGCGCCACTAGCACGGCGCTTAGGATTGGGAGCTCCAAATGAAGAATGGTTTGCATTTTTGGATTCAGCATGGAAAATAATGCCTACTGGTGCATGGACAAGAAGTTTGAGCATGTTTTGAGTTCCCAAGATGTCAAAAACACTCAAGAAATGACCTCTCTGCCCCTATTTTGACACACAGGAAGCAGTCTTGGGCGATTGAAGTTTTGGAGGGGCAAATGAGCAAACAATTTAGAAATTCCACTTGGGTTGGAAATTAGACTGGTAGGTCTTTCTAACAAGCACACTTGGGCACAATTTGGACTTCAGAAGGTACCTCAAAATCACCTCCAAAGTGGCATGACGCATATAGTTTTGGGTGCGACGCATATAGACCAAAAGGCCAAAATCACTTCCGCTCCACGACATTTCGATTCACGACTTTCTCCAAGTGGGCCTGCTCATTTACACTACACTTTTTTCGGCACCTAAGGAAAATTTTAAAGTATTTCCACTAAAGGTTGGCTTCTATCCAAGTGGCAAAGGAAGGCGAGCAGTCACCCAAGCCATTTGTCATTTTTGTAATGTTGTACCTGTAACTAATGGTTGGCTTTCCACTTCCACTTTGTAATGATTTGAAAAACTCCCCAACTCTTGGTCGTTCTATTTCCCAATGGCATATTCTATTTATTGTACGCAAACCATTTGCAAAGAAGGGGTTGGTTGTAATTTCTGGGAGACTGTGGGAGAGAAACTCAGCTCTTCATTGTATATTTTGACAGAGAATTAATGAAAGGCAGTGGCTCTGTTTCATCAGATTCATGTGGTGTGCATGTTGCAAATGTGTTCTCTTTATTTTTCATATGTATTTCGTTGTGTTTCACAGTTCATTCATATTCATTTCCAGTGAAATTTTGTAAGTAATATAAGGTAGAATTCATGTTTATTGCTCTGCCTGTGGGAAAGTTTCACGTTAAGTGTTCTTCTTCTATTGAAAAGGATTCATCTGTCTAGCCCTTTTCAACCTCCTAAACAATCTTTCCATTCTGCGTTATTTCAAACTAAATTGCTAGAATTTCCGCCTGTCTTGCCTGACGAAGTAATCTGTGCCTTTGTGTTAAATTCTCTGCTCATACTGTTCGTTGGTCCCATATATCCCAGAAACTCAGTCATTTATAAGAAATTGTTTCTTGTTTCCATATTTATTTACCTAGCCTAAAATTAATATTTCACTGTAAGTCACCTCAGACCATATTGTTTATTTATTCTTTGAGCATGACACAGAGAGAGCCCTCTCCTGTTCTGGTAGGGCTAGCTACCAGACTGAGCGTGGTTTGTGGTTACCTTGAATTTTTCCTTCCCTCAGCCTAATGCAGATTTAGGTGCTAACAGTTTCTAATATTTGGTGGCTTGCAAAGTCATGGGAGTAGCGGCTTCCTACATGTGGTGGCCTCAAAAGTTCATACATGTGACTTGTAGCGAGTTGTGCCTCGTATGATATGCAAGTTGTGGCTTGCACACTGGTGGTGTCGAGTGATCATATGTAATGAAGAATTTTTATAATAGAAGAAAAGTAGAACATAACTATTTGATGGTTTTTTCTCCCTTGTTTTATCCTATGTGTGATAATGATGTGCATGTTAGATGGTTTCTCATATGGTTATCTATTTTGATGTTCTCGTGTTATGTTCTTAGTTCTACTTCTTATGAGTTATGGTTATGCATAGATTTGCTTGTGTTATGTTGTTAATGAATAAGTGAATGAGGGTTTGTGGTAAGAAGGTAAGAAGTGGCAAAAATATATCATAAGGAATAATACTAATTAACCCCCCCCCCCCCCCCCCCACCCTTTAGCATTTTGAAGGCTTCTAACAAATGTAGAAATCAATGTTTAGCTTTTCCATAATCAGCTCACTCTTCAAATATCCTAACATATGAAAGAATTTATTATCAAATGTGTTATGTATGATTAAGATATCTTTGTATACATCCAAAGGTATTTATTTTCCATATGAGTCCCAATAGTAAGGCATAAACATTCCTATTAAAATATTAAATCTAATAATTGAATGAAGAAATTTCCTTTTGAACCAATGTGCACTTCTCCTGTACTTGCTAAAAAAAATATTTTAAAGATAACATGATTGGTTTCTAATACCTAATAAGTTATCTAATGAAACCATGCTATTTTGAGCTACTCCTTAGCTTTGGCATTAAGAAATATAATCACTTTGTTTTCTATTTTATGGGCCTCCTAAATAAGCACAAGTCAAGGCTCATTTGGCTATCCTTCAACATACTTTTATCTCTCTCTTTGCATTTGATGACATCTTTTTGGACTATAACGTGTTCATTAGTGAGGCTAAGGAATATTTTTCATATACTATAACCTATGTGTCGAATGTGAAAGACAATTAACAATTGTTGCGTAAAGTACGTTGGAGACCAACTAGAGGAAATGTAGGAGGCTTGGTCCCCCATTAAATCACTAACAAATCAAATAGCTATTGGGAAATTACTACACTCAGTGGCTACGAGGATCTTAGGAGACTAGAAACACTTTTATAGGGATTTTATAGGGAAGCATACCTCCTTCTAAATTGGTTGCCTCCACACTCAATTTTTTATAAATAAAGGATCCCAAGAGCTCAGTAGGATTCAACTTTATAGATGTTCATAGTGATTTCTAGAGTGTTATGAAACCAACTCACAAAAAGATAGTAAAGATAGATCAACGCCTTAGAATTCAGCCTCTTTGAGAGTGCAACCTCCTTTACATTACACAAATGATCAATTCTTCGATGATACAAATGACAATACCTCCTTTCTATATATAGGAGTTTAAGGGATGATAATACAATCAGAGCTGACATAACAATAATAATGTAAGGGCACAATAATAACAGTATGGGGAATACATGGGCACAAAAATATAATAAGGTTGTTGTACTAATAACAATAAGGGATTACACTAGTAGTATAGGGATTTGACATGCCCCTCTCCCTCAAAAAGTGTTGCCCTCAACCCTTGAGTAGTTCTTGATGCTTCTGTATAAATTCTTGTCCCCCAATGTGTAATATTTAGTGGGTAATTTCTTCCATTTGATGAGATTCTCTAAAATTGATCTATTTCGTAGCTGTCAATTTCTCGGTTGTGTGACTGCTTCAGGTTCCAATATGATTTTTCCTTCCTTGTCAACTTCTCGCAACACTATTTGAACTAGGATCTTCTGCAACTTTTGAATGAGTTCCCACTCCTTTGGGCATATGGATATCTGTAAGGCCCGATGTTTGGAGGAACACTTCCTTGAATCAAATGAATATCATGATCATGATCACGATCACGAATAGGTGGGAGGCCTTTGGGAGTCTCAAATACTTTGGAATGATTGTCCAAAACATTTTGGAGATCTGGAGAACTACATGATTTCAATGTGGGATCCTCTAGTGAACATAATTGTGCAATTATGCCCCATTGTTATTTACTTAGAATCTTTGTCATGTTATTAGAGTTAATTATCTTTACCGGTTTCCCTTCGATACCCCTCAATTCAGCTTCCTTTCCTTCCCAAAAAAATTTCAAGAAAAGTTCTTGAAAATTAAAAGCTATCACACCCAAAGATTGTATCCTTTGGAATCCTAGCAAAACATCAACACCACCCATTGGAATGGAAAGCAATGGGATATTCAATACATATTCTCCCATGGATAGCTTGATATTATGGCTCTTTCTGGAGCAATTTATGCTCCCTCCACCTGCAACCATCACTTGACACTCTGGTGCTAGATAGAGGAGGCAATTCAATACCTTGGTTATCTTACAATCAGTAAAATTATGGGTATTGCCCGAATCAATCAACACTATTACCTTTTTCTTCTTAATATGTCCTTCTATCTTTATAGTTTGAGGAGAGGTAATTTATTCTAATGCATTACAAGATATGGTCGGATTCATTTCTTGATGCTCGATGTGATGTTTCACTTCTTGAACATTTTTATTCTTGATATTTCCTTCTATATTGATAGTTTCAGGAGTGGTAATTTCATCCAATGCATTAAAGGATATGGTTAGATTCATTTCTTCTTTCTCTATGTGATCTTTCACTTCTTGAACCTTTTCTTCTTCATATGTCCTTCTATCTTGAGAGTTTGAGGAGTGGTAATTCTTTCCAATGCTTTATAAGATATGGTCAGATTCATTTCTTCTTTCTCTCGGGTGAATTCGTGGTGTATCTCCTCTTCTTTTGATGTTTCTTGATCCTTTTCTTCCTCCTCTTCATAATCTATGTAAAATAATTTCTCCTCAACACACTTATAACCTTTAATGTATTTTCTATCACAATTGTAACAAAGCCCTCTTTCTCTTTTTTCTTCCAATTGTTGTGGTGTAAACCTTGTAGGTTGTGGAAGGCTAGGAGAAAAAACAGTTCCATAATTATAGTTGTGAGTGGTGGGATTCCTTATTTCCATAATTTCGCTTTCAATTTTTCTTGCCAACCTAAATGCCTTCTCCAATTAATCCAGTTCCCAAAGACGATCATCGTGTTGAATGTTATCATTTAAAGTCGCTATGAAGACATCAACCATTTTCTTCTCTGGAATACCATTTACCTTTATATTCAATTTTTGGAAGTCCTCAATGTGCTCTACCATTGAACCCTTTTGTTTGAGATTTATCAATTCTCTAAAGAAGGTTTTCCTCTTTGTATCCTTATAATGTGCTATCATTTCATCCATGAAAATTGACCATGTGACAAGTGGTTTACGAGAACAAATCCCTTTATAACGTAAAAATTGATTTCTTTATAAATAATTAGATGCAATACGTACCTTTTGTAATAGTGGTACACCATGTAGATCAAAATATTTCTCCATTTGTAGTATCCAATTTATTGGATCCTTGCCACCAAACTTCCTCATCTTGTTTTTTTCTTGATTTTAGGAGCTCGATCTTGAAACAACTATAACTATGCACTTTCAGATCTCCCAGTTCTAAAATCATGACCTGTAGTAGCCCTCTGTGTCCATGACCTGTAGTAGCCCTCTGTGTCCTCTTTCTGATGCCACTAGTCTTATCGAAATTGGATTCTCAAGGAAATATTTATCCACAATATCACAATATGACCTAATTATATACCTTTTTAGAAGAGAAAAATTGTATGAAGTGCCACGTGTAACTGTTTTTTACCTTCGGATATGAAAAATATACATAGAAACCTATAGTCTATCCTCTTTTTGTAGATTCTTACAGATGTTCAATCTGATGCTTAGAGCGAAGTTATGAGGATTTTCCCAAGGTGACCAGTTTGGAATGTAATTCGGGGCTCTGCAAAAACCATAACTTCCTCAGGTTATATCTCCGAAAATATAGTGACACAGGATTGGAAATTTAGAGCCAAGGTTTAGACCAATTTCTTCTCAAATGAGTTTTTTGTTTATCTTCTAAAACTTCACAGAAAAATTGTTATAGCAAAAATTCCACGATGACCTCTTTTACATGAAATTTTGGAGCTTGTAAAAACCCTAAATTCCTCAGATCATATCTCCGACAATGTAGCGAGACAAAATCCAAAATTTGGGCTAGATGTTCAACATGATTTAGTCTCAAATGGCTTTTCCTTTAGCTTCTGAAATGTCGCAGAAAAAAATTTATAGCGAAAATGCCACAATGGCCTGTTTGGAGCAGTGAAACCCTAGAATCCAAAGTTCCAATACCAAATGTTATGAAATCAACTCATGAAAAGATAGAAAAGATATATCAACGCCTTATAATTCAGCCTCTTCGAGGGGGAAACCTCCTTTACATTACACAAATGATCAATTCTTCGATGATACAAATGACAAGACCTCCTTTTTATATATAGGAGTCTAAGGGGTCATAATATAATTAGAGCCAACATAACAATAATAATATAAGCGCAAAATCATAATAATAGTGGGCTTCTATGGGGAAAATTAATAACAATATTGGGACTACATGGGCACAACAATATAATAATGGGGTTGTACTAAAATTGTTACTTGTTATTTCAATTCCCATGTCAAGTATTTGAGCACTTTTTGAGATTAGTGAATTTTTATTTTTTTCCTTCAGTATGAGTGTGTTTTAGGAGGCCCTTGGGTTAGGTCCCAACCCAAGCACTCCAATTTCTCTCTCCCTTGTATATGTTATGCATTTTATTCCCTTCACTTAATTTAGTAGTGTCTCTTTTTGCAAGATTTATTTATGTGTAAATGCTTGCCTCTATGGATTTATCAGTCATTTCTCTTGAAACATTTGGCTATCATTTGTAGTGGAAAGCACAAAAGTATGGTTTTTATCTTGATTGAATAGTTAGATATTGGTTTAAATTCAACTCATCCTTTCTGTTAGAATTTATTTTTTTGTAATTAATATTTATGGCATCCTTTAGATTTTGAGGTATTTCTAGTTGAATAACCTCCTTGTGTGCAGGTGATACCTATTGGCTTGTAGGTAAAGGAACCATCATTGTCATTTTCAATCCCACCATCTCTGTTAACACCCTCCTTCCATTCCCATCCATTTCTTCATGTGGTCTACACACATACATTTCATTGCATATTCATTAGAGATTTTTAGTTTGCATTTTCCCTTGTGCAAGATGGGATCCTAAGGAGAACGAATCTTGGAAACATATCCCATACCCTTCTTCATCCTTCTACCATATTTTCCCACATTTAGAACCCTTTTAGAGCACTTGGAATGCTTTAAGATGCAATCTTGTCACAATATAAGACATCTTGTAGCATCATGTAGCATTGCACAAAATCCACCACAACTTGGAAAAAATTGCTCCTTAAGACTAATTTTTTCTTATTACCCCTCCAAAATGTCTTCGAGGACTTGGAAACAAAATTGGGGAAGGACATATACCTCCTAGAAATATTTTTTTAACCATTGTGATTTATTTATGCATTAGGGTTAGTTGTTTTGATAATGACTTCAATAACATAAGAGTAGTTGACATTGGTATTTCTTGAAGAATTTATTGAGTTTTTTAATGACAATATGGTTTTCTTTGAATAAAATAGTTTAAGTTTGATTTCATGGTATTTACTTCATGTAGCTGGATTAGGTTTATTTTCCCTCTCATCTATTTTATACAACAGATTAGGGTTTGAAGCAATTCTTTCCTTGCAAGTGGATCATAATTTTCTCTTATGCAGTAGGAAAAGCAATATTTTCCTTTATTGAAAAGTTAGATCCAATAAAATACCTTCTTTTGAGCTTCAAAAGTTGTGTTTGAATGCGTTGGTTTAATTCATTGCCTCAAAGAAACTTAGGTATAACCTTTCTTACAGTGCATACAACAATGTCACATCTTAATTTTATCTGAATACCAGACTGATAAATTAAAGTTGTTATCCGTCATTGTTGCAAAAATATTGTTGTAATACCAGAGCTGATCACTATTGATGCCATATTCCCTAATTCTTGTTGGATCTACTCTGAGATTTTTTTTGCAATTTTCAATAAATCTGTTGCATGACCAATTATAACAAATGAATCCCATAAATTTGAAAAATGATTAATAATATTTTTCCACAACGTCCTTTGGGTTCCTATTAATGGATTTGCGCAAACCAATTGTTTCTTATACCATCAATTTTACTTAGGGAATCTTTTGCTTAAATTCATAGGTAATAATAACACTTTTATCTCTCAACTCCTCATTGCCTTATGTGAATATGTCACTCTTAAATTGTACTAACTTCTTCAAATTTTCAATTTCCTAATCTTTTAAACTGAGTGATGAAATTATCTCTGCTAATTTTTATGATGGATCTCCCTTTTTTATTGTTGTTTCTATGTTGATTACTACACATTTAATATTTTCCTTCTTCCTTAACAAGCTTTCAGTATGAACTTCCAGCTTTTCAAATTCTTATTTAATACAATAATTAGTAAAAGTAACTACTTGTCCTCTTACGCTTCTTCCAAGTCTAGAGTTTGGAAATGCTCCAAAAGATGGCATATTGAGGTTTTACTTCAATAATTGGACATACTTCTAGTTAGACTTTATCTACTCCTGAATTGGAGTTGACTCATTTGGGTATACTCCTAGCTTGATAATAATGATCTCTACATTATCAATTTTCATCTTACTAATTATGGTAGAGATATTATCATGTTTAAGCTGATTATTCACCTTAGCGAAAAAAAAATTAGTCCAAAAACACTTGTAGATGAGCTTGATAAAATTTTACATAACATCTCCCTTATTTGTCTATGGAGATGCATCTAATCATGCACATTGGTTTTTTTTAGTACAACTGTGGGCTTGGAGGCTTTGTAATCATTTGCAATCTTAATGGTATATGATTTTGGTTCTAAGAATGCAATATAGAGCTAACCATTTTGATAATATGGGGCTGATAATAATCTGGTATATGAAACTATTCCTTCTTTCCAAAGCTCACTACAGGTTTCCCCCCTTAATTTTAAATTTCTATTCTTGATTTCCATAAATTGAGAAAATATGTTTTCATATTTAGAAGAGTAGTAGATGACATGCTAGATGATGATACTCCATATCTTGGTGAAACTAAAGATAAAAATTCTAGATTTAGAACAAGCTCATATGATATAACAACCTTGCTTGTTGTAGTACTTATGAATCAAACCTTTAATTCTTCTATTCTTTGCCTCTCTTTTCACTATGAATTTTATGTCATATAATTCAGAGCCTAACTACTGAGTCTCCAAAAATACTTCTTTTAGTTCTTTTTCCTTTTGTTGAGGAGTTTCCAACAACTGTGACTTTGATAGTTGTTATACTCTAAAATTTCCCATGAAATGGTTGCAAGATATTGTTGCCAAATCTCATTATTAGAATCCTATTCTAGGATAGCTTTTGACTCATGTTTATAAACAAGTTAATTTTCTTTAACCATTATACTTGAAATTATTTCATCAGGGTCATAGTGCTAGATCTCTTGTAGTGCAAACTTCATTTCCTGCAACATGATCTCAACTTTTGTAGTTGTTGCTATAGTATTCACTAAAAATAGACCAAGTTTGTAATTTTAAAAGAGGAGGGTGTTTCATAGGTAGCTATTTTCGCTCGTACAATACCCTTTAAAATTTTAGCGTAAATTAAAATTTTAGAGCCTATTTAGACCTTGCATGGTGTCATTTCTAGTACTAAGAGTCATTCCATGTATATTCTCTAATTTTTCTAGTCCCTTTTAGAAGAAAAAACAAGTGTCATATTTTGGCATGGGAAGCATCCCACATTGCAAAAGAAGTGGTGTGGTTAATTACAATGGGTAATTTTTGTGTGAATAAGTCTTATTTATAGTATAGACATGTATTCTACTCATTCCTAAAGTTTCATGCATTTTCGCACAAGTGTCATCACCATCATCGCAAAGTGTACCTTAAGTGTCACACTTGGAGGTTATTGTATTGTCATCATATTGAGGGAATCATGTTGTTATAGTTTACTAATTGTTCAATTTTGTTTCATCATTTCTTTCAAGTTTGTTTGATCATTCATAAGTTCAATCCTAGTTTCACTTCTACCTCACTGATCTTGCACTTATTCAAATTATGGAGAGTTCCTTCCTAATCAACTTGACCTCACTTAGCACCCTAAAACAACGCACTACATAGTTTCAACCCTCAAGCTAATCCCTTGCTTATTGGAACTAGGTAATGTGTATGATGGATAGTTGTAATTGTTTGGATGGCTAGTGGCCTAGTGAAGATATCTGCAACTGTGTTGGCATTGATGTCAACAATCATGCTGGGGAGATGTGTTGGGCACTTGGAATTGCCTACTTGTTGGTAGGAGTGTTGGAATTGATGTCAACTAGACTAGCTTGGATGCTTGTGGCATAGATGTTAGCAGAGATTCCCCATGAGGAATCCCATGGCTGTTCATGACTCAAAAGTATTCCTATGATAACTAGAAGCTTTAAGTAAATAATGATCATAGAGGTAGGCTTAATGGAAAAGCCATAAAATTATGATTATAGTAATGCACCAGATGGAAGTCCATGGTATTTGCAGGCTTCATATAGAGAATCATCATAGTAGCAGGCTTACTATAGAAGCCATAAAATTGACCACCTTGGTGGTCATGAGTTCTATTATCCATAGAGTTGAGGAGCAAATATTTTGAACCAGTTTTGTAGGAAGTAGATGGGCTCAAAGCCTACATAGAACCCTCTCCATTGGAAGTTTCTCTAAATAATATTTCCAATGATATGCAAAAGTTTATAAATGGATTCTTACCTAAAAGGTTATGGCCTTATGAAGTCCATGGATTTGAAGCCTTATGAAGGAAGGAATATTGACATATCGGAGGTCTGAATGTTAGAGGTCCAACATATTGGCACATTGTCATATCGGATAACAATATGTCAGAGGTCAGCATATCAATGCATCAAGAATATCGGAGGTCAGTGTATAGATGCTTAGGCATATTGGAAGTTTGGGACATCACGATATTGGAATATTGGAGGATTGGGATATCGGAGTATCGAAACTTCTTAACTGGGGTGCTTTAGGAAGCTCTGATGTCCAACCATGTTGATATCCATTTAAAGCATTGAGGAATGCCAAAAGAATATTAACAAAGGATTTCAGTGCAAAACCAAAGGTTTATGGACCCTCTTCTCTTCCCTCTAATAGGACACATGTCAACATATGATTGGCTTTGATAAGATATAGTGGTATCTAACATCAGCATGACGCGGTAGTATGGCAGGACACATGGCAGCATATGATTGTCTCCAATAATCTACAATGGCATCTAACGTGAGAATGAAGTCGAAGTATGGAAAGACACATGGCATGTATATTTAACTTTATTAGGTAGTCTAATGGAACATAACCAGGTGGAGTCACCACGTGCAGTGATGGCATGATATCGGAGGTTGAAGATTTCAGAACTCTAGAATAGTTGGATTTTGGAAAAGTTCCGATGAAGGGGGCTTCTAATATTGGGTTGGGACATGGTTGTGATAATTTATAAAACCAAGGGTGTAAAGAAGTTAAAAAAGGAAGAGTGACCCCTAGCAAGAGTCTAAAGGCTTAACACCTTAATTCTAAGTGACAAGTCATAGCTCTCAAAGCTATGATGAGAAATATGGTGATGGCTAAGTAGAAAGAGCTAAGGTGCAATCTAAACTTCGTAGAAGTTATCATTCAAAGGGGGCTTTAATATGGCATTAAACTGATGGTCACTGGCCCAGTCATATGAGACAGTAAATTCTTTGAGAGATAAGCACCAAGGGATTGAGTAATATCAGAACATTGAAACATTATGAAGTAACAATGTGGAATTTCTCTGAGAAGATAGTACAACGTTAAAGGCATATGGGTCGGTCGCTGCGAGATTGAATGTAGGAGCAGAGGAGTTGGTCTCAAGATTAATGGTCACTGTCAAATATTGTGGGTCAAGGAAGCAAGGACCACTATCTTCAAGAAGGAGTGTTGGGTCTACCTTGAGGTGAGACAAGTCATCTCCATGCTCTGATGCACATATTAGTGAGTTAGGTAGATGAATGGGTCTTTGCCGAAGAAAAAATGTAGATTGACAGAGTTGGTTCATGGATTCAGATGGATATTCAGAAAAATATGAGACAAGGAAACAAGGACAATGATCCACAAACAAGCCATCCTGAAGTATGAGAAAGGTATGGCAAACCATGATTAAGGATGGAGAGCCTCAATGATAGAAGAGTTGTTCACTGAGATGACTATCCCTGGTTGGAGTGTGTGGGTGGACTAAGAACTTATTCTCAGTATGGAAAAAATAGTCAAGTGCCCATTCTCAAGTTTAATGCATTGGAAGAGACCATGTCAAATGCAATAGCATAATGGAAAAGCCATGCTGAGCTACACTTAGGCAGTTTCAATATAGGATAGGAGTGGCAATAGAGGAACAAAACCTAGGAGCTCGGATGAGAAAAGTGGGGGAAGTAGCATTCTTCCTAAAGAGCTAAGTGGAAAATATCTATGTGTTTGCTACTATGTAAGGCTAAGAAAACTAGTTCTATAAATAAAGCGTGAGAGTTCCTATGTAGAGGTAAGAGACCCCGAGAGTTGCATTGTTATGTGAGAAAGGACAAAGGTGCTTGTGTAGAGAAAGAAGGCTGAGGGCTAACTGTGCACTATGGAGAGTAAGAGGGTGAGAGATGAATGTATGCTAATGAAGAGTAGAGAAAAAATAGTTGCGTGGAATGTGATGAGTAACTATTGTTGATAGCATCAATGTGCTGCTACATAGTGAGAAAACTAAGTGTACTATGCAGAGAACCAAGCTGAGATTGTGCAGACTGGCTGCCAATTATGAAGAAAATTTAGTTCCCATTTGAGTGTGGGATGGAGCCTACATATAGGAAGTTGGTTCTTCCATCTCTAGTGGGTGCCTAAGAAAGTTTGGGGGTTGGTGCTTCCTATAGTTTGGTGCTTGCATAAATCAAAGGAGTTGCAAGTTGGTGCTTGCAACATATCTGTGAAGTTGGTTCTTCACATGGTGCTTATAGTAAGATGGTCAAGGATATACAAAAAAAAGGGAGTTAATGATTTTTACTAGTGGGTGCTAACAAATAATCAAAGTGATTTGGTACTTGCTATGAGTGGGTGCTTACAAAACATATTAATATAACAGAGTAGGTGCTCTTATGTTACACCAATAACAACAACAAGCTTTGGTGGTTTTTTAGTGTTTCCCTGTAAAACCTTGTGTCTCAAGTGTATGATACTCATGGTGTGTGCTTGTATGTTGATTTCATATTGCTAGATTATTATGTGTTGTTGCTGAGTATATGGATGTTTTCCATGTTTGAATAAGAAAATTAAATTGACATAAACAAATGAAAATTATCCTTAATACTGATTCACCCCCCTCTCATTATTTACATTGTTTCCAACAATTATTATCGGAGCCACGTTCCTTCAGGAATAACTTAATCACTAGAAGGTAGATCAAATGGAGAAAATGTCTAGTCAACCTTGGATAGTAGTAGAAGGATTTACATTTTTAAATGGATCAGACTATGAAGTCTAGAAGGTTAGAAAGTTGTCCTATTTGGTGATCTTGGATATTGATATGTGGCTCCCCGTATTGAGTGGATAAAAGAGTGAGAGGAATGAAGAAGCCCAAAATATTATCATGAAGGAGCTATCTAAGATGAATGTTAATAATGTGAGGCATTGTGAGTCAGCAAAGGAAGTGTTGGATAGACTTATTGGGTGTGGAGCTTGATTATATTCTTTATTTATAGGTATCATTGCACTGGATCCCAGTTCATAATGGGGTGGAAACGCTACCCATTTTCTCCCCATGAGGGGGGGCGATGACTATTTTTATGGGCCCCCCTCACCCCTGGCGGAGGTTTGGGGGCAATGCCCTTGAAGCTAAAATATATGTAAAATTGCCTTGTAAAATATTTTAATTTCATAGTCAGTCTGAGCCATTCATTAGGAGGATGATCTGATGGTAGAAGTTATGTTTAATTGAGGGTTTTTTCCCTAAAAGGAAACCACTCACTATATATGAGGGAACTGTGTTGCGGATATGTAGATGTGTATTCTAAGCGAGAAATAAAGAGGAGATTGAGTGAAAGAGAAGAGGAAATTACAATGGATTTGTTGTATATTGTATCTCTTCATTTTGCTGGATAATATAAAAGGGAGGTCTGGTTGTTTCTATATTGGTGTAGCCCAAATTGGGTGAACCACATACATCTATGTCTCTCTTGTTTTATGCATTTTATGTGTTTGTGTTTCTACAATATTTTATGTGTTTCATTTCCATTAAATATATAATTTTCTAACAAGACTGTAATGTTTGTATGGTGGAGGTAGCCATGTTGCTCAAGAAAAGGCTAGGGAACCCTCCTATTCTAGCAATGAAACAAAAAAAGAAGAAGTTGTTGCTCATCAGACTTGGAGTGGTGATGAAGAAGTCTCAAAAGGTATATCATTTTTCTTAGAAGGTAAGTTATTGTTGTGTGATAAGTGCAAAAATATAGGTTCTTCATTATCTAGATGTACATGTGTAACACTTGAAGATAGAGATAGTTATGCATCTAGTAATTGTAATGAAGATATATCCACTTTAGTAGCAATGGAAAATGAGGAATCCTTAGAGGAAGAAGAGAGATTACCAGTGTACTCATCCATAGGAGTAAATGAGAATATCCAAGGTAGTGATGATGAATGGATAACCCTTAGACTTGTCGAAGACTCCATCGACATAGGGATGGATTTAGATCTCTCTGGTAACTCAACAAGCACCTCTAGTAGTGAACAACGGGATATAGATGAAAGGATCATTTATTATCTCGGATCTAAAATAGATCAAGGAGCTCTCAAAGTAAAATCTCAAGTGAGAGGAGAAACTGAAAATCTATGAGCTTGAGAATGAGAATTTGAGAAAAAAATGGTTGAACTAAATTCTCATCAGGAAGAGGCTAGTGGGCTGACTATGATGTTAACCAATTAGCCAAGTGAGACGAAAGCTTACTGTGAGAGACTACAAAATGAAGTAGTGTCATTGAGACATGACTTATAAAATTCAAATAAAGAGTTGTATCATAATCAAAAGCTTGAGGGGAGCAACAAAGTCTTGTATGATATGCTTAGTAAGGAAATATCCCCTCTCATGAAGACTAGTTTGGGTTTCAAGGAAAAACCTAGCTCCAATAAGGAAAAGGCTAAAGTGTCAACTTCTCAGGTAAAGGGTGTCCAAGGTTCCAATGACAACAAAGGAAATGATATTGTTGGAGTGAAATCGCATCAAGAAAGTAGCAACAACAAAATAAGAAAAGGCAACAATAGAAGGATAAGATGCAACAACAAGAAAAGAAACAAAAGAAAGCTAGGTAACTAAGAGAAAGAGTGCATGATAGTAATGCAAGTTGTCATGGAAGGCACATGAAGAGCCAACATAGGACCCTTCCTTCTCAATGACAAAGGCTTGAAAGAAAAGGTAACCTCTGTCAACAGAAGCCTTTTTATCCATATTGTTTTTCTTGTAATAATTTTGGTCATAAATCCATAGACTATAGATGGCATGCAAGGAAACAAGATGTTTCGGGTAGCAACAAGCCAAGAATGCATAAAAAGGCTAGGAGAAGGCATGTTTTCCACGATAGGAGCTTTGACAAAATCATCGTCAAGAAGAGTAACTCCTCTGCCCCATTCTTAGGCCAAATCAAATGCTACAATTGTGGAAAATTTGGGCACAAGAAAGCTTGTTGTGGGCATGGGAAGTCAGCATAAATTCCAGGTGATGCAACAAATTGAAGTCAATAACGTATTTAGTGCACTGAGTAAAGAGAGCATGTTGAAAAATGGAAGGAGAAATCATCAAAGTGTCAACTTGTCTCTAAAGAAAATTCAGAGAAAAATTAAGAAGGATGATTCTCACATTCCTATGAGAAAACCGTTTCTAGATGCCTGTTGTAATGAATGCAAGCCTCAGGTAAAGAAAGGAAACAAAAATAACCCAATTACCATTCTATTGCAAACAAAGCAAGATGGTAAGATGGTTTGTGACAAGAAGGTGGAATTGAAGGAGAATATTCCTCTATCCATGAGCAACCAAGAATAAGCTCAAACATGGGCAAAGAATAAGATGGAGAGTAGTTCTTTTCCCAAGAATCGACCATTGAAGGTATGGAAGAATAAGGGGGATGATCTTCTCAGTGGTAGTACATCCTCTATTTCTCTTTAGTGAAGGAAGAGAATGGCCTCAAGGGAGGTTGAATAAGTCAGATGCAGGAGTCTAAAAGGAATGAACAGAAAAGTGCATCTAATTGATGAATGTATGGTTGTGTTTTCTTATTAATTATAAGAATAAATTGGTTTATTTTGAATGTTTCAGAATTGAATAGTTGGAGTTCATCCAACATGAAAAGTACAAAATAATATATTATGTTGTGGGAAGAAGAATATGGGTTGCAATAGAAGTGTGGAACAAAAGGAAGCTCATAGTCAAGTCAGGTCCAAAAGATCAGTCCCCACACAGAGGCAAGAAAGAAGTTGCAAAAGTTCAGAGAGCATTGGCTCAAGGGGAGCTAATTTTATAAGCAGTAGTAGACAACAATCATTAGCCTCAGAAAGGAAGATTACTAAGAAAATGAAAGGTTTCCATATTGGGTGAAATACCCTTATTTCATTTAAGTTGTGAGTTTGATTATGCATAGCAGTCTTGTGTTCATGAAACACAATTGGTGCAATATTTTCATGTCTCTTAACCCTCAATTGGTATTGCTATGTCAATTTGTAGTGTTGGGCTCATGATGAATAACCTTGTATGTAAATGGAAATTTCTTTCTAAAGGAAAGTATTAATTTTTTCCTGGCACATTCTTCCATTTCTATCATTTCCTTTAGTGTAATTGGTATTAGTTGAGAAGTAGTCCCTATTGCATAAGTATGATCTCAAGGGGAAAAGTGGAGATTCTCAAATGAGGTGATCATAGTCTTGAAAGTACCAGCAGTAGTGAAGTTCAAGCAGAAATGTATCATCATTAATTTGTATTTACAGCAGCAACAATACCATGAGTATTTTAATTGTATCATTTTTTAAAATTTGGTACAAAGGATGAATTAGTGGAGAGAATACTCAACTAGTACCCATAAGGTGTCCAAAACTAGAGGAATTGAAATCAAAAGAATTATACGTTGAGGGGTAGCATATCACATATTCTCAGTTTATGGAACAAAAATAGTGATGATTTCTTGAAGAGATGTCTACAGAGTGGAATGCACATCTCAATAGCTTGACTTTGGCCTTCACAACCAATGATTGCATAGGGAGAAAAATACAACTTGTAACCCCTTGCAATTGATGAAAAATGGGGATAAAATTTGTGGAGAAACTATGATGGCCTATGTAGAAGAAAGAAGGACATTAGTGTCTCACGCAATGAGATGTGTGGAAGAAGCATGAGGTTTGGTCATAAAATGAAGATAAGGATGAAGTGTGTCCATAAATTCCAAAGGGGGATATTGTTAGATAGTTGGCTTGTCTGGATGGCCAGTGACCTAGTGAAGATATCTTCAAGTATGTTGAAATTGATGTCAATAGTCATGTTGGGGAGATGTGTTGGAAGTTGGCATTGCCTAACTATTGGTAGGAGTGTTGGAATTAATGTCAACCAGACTAGCTTGGATGCTTGTTATAGTAGATGTTGTCAAGGATGGCCCAGGAGGAATCCCATTGTTATTCATTGCTCAAAAGGATTCCCATGATAACTACAAAATTTAAGTAGAGAATCATCATAGAAGCAAGCTTAGCAGAAAATCCATAAAATGATGACTACAGTAATGGACCAGATAGAAGTCCATGGTAGTTGCAGGCTTCATGTACAGAATAATCATAATAGTAGGCTTACTAAAGAGGCCATAAAATGATAACATTAGTGGTTGTGAGTTCAGTAGTTTGGAGAGTCGAGGAGCAAAGATTTTACAGTAATTTAGTACGCAAAAAATGGGCTCAAAGCCTACATTGAACCCTCTCCATTGAAAATTTCTCTAAATAAGATTTTCAATGATATGTGAAAGTTTAGAAATGGATTTTTGGTTTAAAAGTTATGGCCTATTGAAGTTAAGCAATTTAAAGCATTAAGAAGGAAGGAATATTGACATATCAGAGATCGGAATGTTGGAGGTCCAAAATATTAGTGCATCGGCATATCAGAGGACAAGATTTCAGAGGTCAACACATCAGTGCATCAAGATTATCAGAGGTGAGAGTATCACCACTCAGGCATATCAGAAGCTCGAGACATCATGATATCGAAATATTGAAGGATCGAGATATCAGAGTATCAGAACTTCTTAAATAAGGTATTTTAAGAAGATTCGATGTCCAATAGTGTTGATATCCATTAAAAGCAACAATGAATGCCAAAAGAAGATTAATAAAGGATTTTGATGTGAAATGAAAGGGTGATGAGCCCTCTTCCTTCTCCTCTAGCAGGAAACATGACATCATATGATTGGCTCTGATAAGCTAAAGGGGAATCTGACATTAGCATGATGTGGCAGTATAATAGGATACATCACAACATATGATGGGCTCTGATACGCTACAGTGGCATCTGACGAGAGAATGTTATGGTTGTAGGAAAAGACAGGTGACAAGCATATTTAACTTATTTGGTAGTATAATGGGCCAAAACCAAGTGACACATGTCACCTATAAGGAGTCACCACGTGCAGTGATGATGTCATATCAGAGGTTGGCATATTGTAGGTTGAAGATGTTGAAACTCTAGAATAGTTGGAGTTTATATAAGTTTCGATAAAGGGGGATTTCAACATTGGGCTAGCACATGGTCATGAGAAATTAGAAAAGAAAGGGTGCAGAGTAGTTAATAAAGGAAGAATGGCCCCTAGGAGGAGTTTAAAGTCTTAGCACCTTAATGCTAAGTGGAATGTCACAACTCTCGGTCATATTATGAGAAATGCAATGAGGGATAAGTAGAAGGAGCTAAGGTGCAATCGAAACTTTGCAGAAGTTACGATGCAAGGGGACTCTAATATGGTATTAAGTCGATGGTCACTGGCCTGGTTATATGAGACAATAAATGCTTCAGGAGCTAAGTGCCAAGGGACTAAGGAATATTGAGACATTGCACCACTATGGAGTAATAATGTAGAATTTCTCTCATAAGGTAGTATAGAGAGTTATAGGCATATGGGTCAGCAGTTGTGAGATTGAATGTAGGAATAGAGGAGTCGATCTCAAGATTAATGGTGACCGTTAAAGATCATTGGGTCAAGGTAATAAATACCATGATCCTTAGGAAAGAGTGTTGGGTCTTCCTTGAGGTGAGACAATCCATCTTCGTTTTTTGATGTATGTCTCAGTGAGTTCGGTAGATGAATGGGTCAGTTGCTGACAAGCAAATGAAAATCGATGGATCTTGTTCATGGATTGAGATGGATCTGAAGAAAACTATGAGAAAAGGGAACAAGGACAATTTTCCACAAAGAAGACATCTCGAGGTACAACCTAGCTTTGTGAAACCATGATTAAGCATGGATAGCCTCAGTGATAGGAGAGTTGTTCACAGAGAGGACCCTACCTAGTTGGAGTATGCAGGTGGACTAAGAATTAATTCTCAGTATCGACAAAATAGTCTACTGCCCATTATCATGTTTAATGCATTAGCATGGAACAAGTGAGATGCAACAATAGAATGGAACAACCATGTTGAATTACACTTGGGTAGTGTGAATATAGGATATGAGTGGCAACATCGATTAGTAGGCAGCAGAGGAACAAAACCCAGGAGCTCAAATGAGCAAAGAAGGGGGAAGAAGCATTGTTACTAGAGAGCTATGTGGAAACGCTTTGTGTGTGTGTGCTACTGTGTAAGTATGAGAAAGCTAGTTCTGCAAAGAAAGGCCAAGGGTGCCTATGCAAAGGTAAGAGACCCTGAGAGATGCATTATTGTGTGAGAAAGGATGAAGGCTCCTATGTAGAGAATGAAGGTCGATATCTAAGTGTGCATTGTGGAGAGCAAGATGTTGAGAGTTGATTGTATGATGATGAAGAGAAGATAACAAAGAGTTGCGTGGACTATGATGAGTGACTATTGTTGAGCAAATCAGTGTGCTATTGTAGAGTGAGCAGAGTGAGCAGAGTGAGTAGAGAACAAAGCTTAGATCAGGTAGAGTGGTTGCTAATTACAAAGAACATTTAGTTCCCATTTGAGTGTGGGTTGGAGCCTACATACAGGAAGTTGGTGCTTCCATCTCTAATGGGTGCTTGAGAAGGCTTGGGGGTTGGTGCCTCTTGCAAGTTTGTGCTTGCATGAATGTAAGGATACTTAAGTCGGTTCTTGCAATAAATCCATGAAGTTTGTGCTTCACATGGTGCCACAGGTATGTTGGACAAGGATCTACAAAAAGAGGGAGTTGGTACTTTCTGCTAGTGGGTGCTGGAAAAAAATCAAAGGGAGTTGGTGCTTCCTATGAGTGGTGCTCACAAAATAGATTGATGTAACATAGTAGGTTCTCTTATTTCACATCAATAGAAATAACAAGCTTTGGTGGTTTTTTCCCAAAAGAGTTTCCACATCAAACCTTGTGTCTCATGTGTATGATACTCATGGTGTGTGCTTGTATGTTGATTTCATATTGCTAGATTATTATGTGTTGTTGCTGAGTATATGGATGTTTTCCATGTTTGAATAAGAAAATTAAATTGACATAAACAAATGAAAATTATCCTTAATACTGATTCACCCCCCTCTCATTATTTACATTGTTTCCAACAATTATTATCCGAGCCACGTTCCTTCAGGAATAACTTAATCACTAGAAGGTAGATCAAATGGAGAAAATGTCTAGTCAACCTTGGATAGTAGTAGAAGGATTTACATTTTTAAATGGATCAGACTATGAAGTCTAGAAGGTTAGAAAGTTGTCCTATTTGGTGATCTTGGATATTGATATGTGGCTCCCCGTATTGAGTGGATAAAAGAGTGAGAGGAATGAAGAAGCCCAAAATATTATCATGAAGGAGCTATCTAAGATGAATGTTAATAATGTGAGGCATTGTGAGTCAGCAAAGGAAGTGTTGGATAGACTTATTGGGTGTGGAGCTTGATTATATTCTTTATTTATAGGTATCATTGCACTGGATCCCAGTTCATAATGGGGTGGAAACGCTACCCATTTTCTCCCCATGAGGGGGGGCGATGACTATTTTTATGGGCCCCCCTCACCCCTGGCGGAGGTTTGGGGGCAATGCCCTTGAAGCTAAAATATATGTAAAATTGCCTTGTAAAATATTTTAATTTCATAGTCAGTCTGAGCCATTCATTAGGAGGATGATCTGATGGTAGAAGTTATGTTTAATTGAGGGTTTTTTCCCTAAAAGGAAACCACTCACTATATATGAGGGAACTGTGTTGCGGATATGTAGATGTGTATTCTAAGCGAGAAATAAAGAGGAGATTGAGTGAAAGAGAAGAGGAAATTACAATGGATTTGTTGTATATTGTATCTCTTCATTTTGCTGGATAATATAAAAGGGAGGTCTGGTTGTTTCTATATTGGTGTAGCCCAAATTGGGTGAACCACATACATCTATGTCTCTCTTGTTTTATGCATTTTATGTGTTTGTGTTTCTACAATATTTTATGTGTTTCATTTCCATTAAATATATAATTTTCTAACAAGACTGTAATGTTTGTATGGTGGAGGTAGCCATGTTGCTCAAGAAAAGGCTAGGGAACCCTCCTATTCTAGCAATGAAACAAAAGATGAAGAAGTTGTTGCTCATCAGACTTGGAGTGGTGATGAAGAAGTCTCAAAAGGTATATCATTTTTCTTAGAAGGTAAGTTATTGTTGTGTGATAAGTGCAAAAATATAGGTTCTTCATTATCTAGATGTACATGTGTAACACTTGAAGATAGAGATAGTTATGCATCTAGTAATTGTAATGAAGATATATCCACTTTAGTAGCAATGGAAAATGAGGAATCCTTAGAGGAAGAAGAGAGATTACCAGTGTGCTCATCCATAGGAGTAAATGAGAATATCCAAGGTAGTGATGATGAATGGATAACCCTTAGACTTGTCGAAGACTCCATCGACATAGGGATGGATTTAGATCTCTCTGGTAACTCAACAAGCACCTCTAGTAGTGAACAACGGGATATAGATGAAAGGATCGTTTATTATCTCGGATCTAAAATAGATCAAGGAGCTCTCAAAGTAAAATCTCAAGTGAGAGGAGAAACTGAAAATCTATGAGCTTGAGAATGAGAATTTGAGAAAAAAATGGTTGAACTAAATTCTCATCAGGAAGAGGCTAGTGGGCTGACTATGATGTTAACCAATTAGCCAAGTGAGACGAAAGCTTACTGTGAGAGACTACAAAATGAAGTAGTGTCATTGAGACATGACTTATAAAATTCAAATAAAGAGTTGTATCATAATCAAAAGCTTGAGGGGAGCAACAAAGTCTTGTATGATATGCTTAGTAAGGAAATATCCCCTCTCATGAAGACTAGTTTGGGTTTCAAGGAAAAACCTAGCTCCAATAAGGAAAAGGCTAAAGTGTCAACTTCTCAGGTAAAGGGTGTCCAAGGTTCCAATGACAACAAAGGAAATGATATTGTTGGAGTGAAATCGCATCAAGAAAGTAGCAACAACAAAATAAGAAAAGGCAACAATAGAAGGATAAGATGCAACAACAAGAAAAGAAACAAAAGAAAGCTAGGTAACTAAGAGAAAGAGTGCATGATAGTAATGCAAGTTGTCATGGAAGGCACATGAAGAGCCAACATAGGACCCTTCCTTCTCAATGACAAAGGCTTGAAAGAAAAGGTAACCTCTGTCAACAGAAGCCTTTTTATCCATATTGTTTTTCTTGTAATAATTTTGGTCATAAATCCATAGACTGTAGATGGCATGCAAGGAAACAAGATGTTTCGGGTAGCAACAAGCCAAGAATGCATAAAAAGGCTAGGAGAAGGCATGTTTTCCACGATAGGAGCTTTGACAAAATCATCGTCAAGAAGAGTAACTCCTCTTCCCCATTCTTAGGCCAAATCAAATGCTACAATTGTGGAAAATTTGGGCACAAGAAAGCTTGTTGTGGGCATGGGAAGTCAGCATAAATTCCAGGTGATGCAACAAATTGAAGTCAATAACGTATTTAGTGCACTGAGTAAAGAGAGCATGTTGAAAAATGGAAGGAGAAATCATCAAAGTGTCAACTTGTCTCTAAAGAAAATTCAGAGAAAAATTAAGAAGGATGATTCTCACATTCCTATGAGAAAACCGTTTCTAGATGCCTGTTGTAATGAATGCAAGCCTAAGGTAAAGAAAGGAAACAAAAATAACCCAATTACCATTCTATTGCAAACAAAGCAAGATGGTAAGATGGTTTGTGACAAGAAGGTGGAATTGAAGGAGAATATTCCTCTATCCATGAGCAACCAAGAATAAGCTCAAACATGGGCAAAGAATAAGATGGAGAGTAGTTCTTTTCCCAAGAATCGACCATTGAAGGTCTGGAAGAATAAGGGGGATGATCTTCTCAGTGGTAGTACATCCTCTATTTCTCTTTAGTGAAGGAAGAGAATGGCCTCAAGGGAGGTTGAATAAGTCAGATGCAGGAGTCTAAAAGGAATGAACAGAAAGTGCATCTAATTGATGAATGTATGGTTGTGTTTTCTTATTAATTATAAGAATAAATTTGTTTATTTTGAATGTTTCAGAATTGAATAGTTGGAGTTCATCCAACATGAAAAGTACACAATAATATCTTATGTTGTGGGAAGAAGAATATGGGTTGCAATAGAAGTGTGGAACAAAAGGAAGCTCATAGTCAAGTCAGGTCCAAAAGATCAGTCCCCACACAGAGGCAAGAAAGAAGTTGCAAAAGTTCAGAGAGCATTGGCTCAAGGGGAGCTACTTTTATAAGCAGTAGTAGACAACAATCATTAGCCTCAGAAAGGAAGATTACTAAGAAAATGAAAGGTTTCCATATTGGGTGAAATACCCTTATTTCATTTAAGTTGTGAGTTTGATTATGCATAGCAGTCTTGTGTTCATGAAACACAATTGGTGCAATATTTTCATGTCTCTTAACCCTCAATTGGTATTGCTATGTCAATTTGTAGTGTTGGGCTCATGATGAATAACCTTGTATGTAAATGGAAATTTCTTTCTAAAGGAAAGTATTAATTTTTTCCTGGCACATTCTTCCATTTGTATCATTTCCTTTAGTGTAATTGGTATTAGTTGAGAAGTAGTCCCTATTGCATAAGTATGATCTCAAGGGGAAAAGTGGAGATTCTCAAATGAGGTGATCATAGTCTTGAAAGTACCAGCAGTAGTGAAGTTCAAGCAGAAATGTATCATCATTAATTTGTATTTACAGCAGCAACAATACCATGAGTATTTTAATTGTATCATTTTTTAAAATTTGGTACAAAGGATGAATTAGTGGAGAGAATACTCAACTAGTACCCATAAGGTGTCCAAAACTAGAGGAATTGAAATCAGAAGAATTATACGTTGAGGGGTAGCATACCACATATTCTCAGTTTATGGAACAAAAATAGTGCTGATTTCTTGAAGAGATGTCTACAGAGTGGAATGCACATCTCAATAGCTTGACTTTGGCCTTCACAACCAATGATTGCATAGGGAGAAAAATACAACTTGTAACCCCTTGCAATTGATGAAAAATGGGGATAAAATTTGTGGAGAAACTATGATGGCCTATGTAGAAGAAAGAAGGACATTAGTGTCTCACGCAATGAGATGTGTGGAAGAAGCATGAGGTTTGGTCATAAAATGAAGATAAGGATGAAGTGTGTCCATAAATTCCAAAGGGGGATATTGTTAGATAGTTGGCTTGTCTGGATGGCCAGTGACCTAGTGAAGATATCTTCAAGTATGTTGAAATTGATGTCAATAGTCATGTTGGGGAGATGTGTTGGAAGTTGGCATTGCCTAACTATTGGTAGGAGTGTTGGAATTAATGTCAACCAGACTAGCTTGGATGCTTGTTATAGTAGATGTTGTCAGTGATGGCCCAGGAGGAATCCCATTGTTGTTCATTGCTCAAAAGGATTCCCATGATAACTACAAAATTTAAGTAGAGAATCATCATAGAAGCAAGCTTAGTAGAAAATCCATAAAATGATGACTACAGTAATGGACCAGATAGAAGTCCATGGTAGTTGCAGGCTTCATGTACAGAATAATCATAATAGTAGGCTTACTAAAGAGGCCATAAAATGATAACATTAGTGGTTGTGAGTTCAGTAGTTTGGAGAGTCGAGGAGCAAAGATTTTACAGTAATTTAGTACGCAACAAATGGGATCAAAGCCTACATTGAACCCTCTCCATTGAAAATTTCTCTAAATAAGATTTTCAATGATATGTGAAAGTTTAGAAATGGATTTTTGGTTTAAAAGTTATGGCCTATTGAAGTTAAGCAATTTAAAGCATTAAGAAGGAAGGAATATTGACATATCAGAGATCGGAATGTTGGAGGTCCAAAATATTAGTGCATCGGCATATCAGAGGACAAGATTTCAGAGGTCAACACATCAGTGCATCAAGATTATCAGAGGTGAGAGTATCACCACTCAGGCATATCAGAAGCTCGAGACATCATGATATCGAAATATTGAAGGATCGAGATATCAGAGTATCAGAACTTCTTAAATAAGGTATTTTAAGAAGATTCGATGTCCAATAGTGTTGATATCCATTAAAAGAAACAATGAATGCCAAAAGAAGATTAATAAAGGATTTTGATGTGAAATGAAAGGGTGATGAGCCCTCTTCCTTCTCCTCTAGCAGGAAACATGACATCATATGATTGGCTCTGATAAGCTAAAGGGGCATCTGACATTAGCATGATGTGGCAGTATAATAGGATACATCACAACATATGATGGGCTCTGATACGCTACAGTGGCATCTGACGAGAGAATGTTATGGTTGTAGGAAAAGACAGGTGACAAGCATATTTAACTTATTTGGTAGTATAATGGGCCAAAACCAAGTGACACATGTCACCTATAAGGAGTCACCACGTGCAGTGATGATGTCATATCAGAGGTTGGCATATTGTAGGTTGAAGATGTTGAAACTCTAGAATAGTTGGAGTTTATATAAGTTTCGATAAAGGGGGATTTCAACATTGGGCTAGCACATGGTCATGAGAAATTAGAAAAGAAAGGGTGCAGAGTAGTTAATAAAGGAAGAATGGCCCCTGGGAGGAGTTTAAAGTCTTAGCACCTTAATGCTAAGTGGAATGTCACAACTCTCGGTCATATTATGAGAAATGCAATGAGGGATAAGTAGAAGGAGCTAAGGAGCAATCGAAACTTTGCAGAAGTTACGATGCAAGGGGACTCTAATATGGTATTAAGTCGATGGTCACTGGCCTGGTTATATGAGACAATAAATGCTTCAGGAGCTAAGTGCCAAGGGACTAAGGAATATTGAGACATTGCACCACTATGGAGTAATAATGTAGAATTTCTTTCATAAGGTAGTATAGAGAGTTATAGGCATATGGGTCAGCAGTTGTGAGATTGAATGTAGGAATAGAGGAGTCGATCTCAAGATTAATGGTGACCGTTAAAGATCATTGGGTCAAGGTAATAAATACCATGATCCTTAGGAAAGAGTGTTGGGTCTTCCTTGAGGTGAGACAATCCATCTTCGTTTTTTGATGTATGTCTCAGTGAGTTCGGTAGATGAATGGGTTAGTTGCTGACAAGCAAATGAAAATCGATGGATCTTGTTCATGGATTGAGATGGATCTGAAGAAAACTATGAGAAAAGGGAACAAGGACAATTTTCCACAAAGAAGACATCTCGAAGTACAACCTAGCTTTGTGAAACTATGATTAAGCATGGATAGCCTCAGTGATAGGAGAGTTGTTCACAGAGAGGACTCTACCTAGTTGGAGTATGCAGGTGGACTAAGAATTAATTCTCAGTATCGACAAAATAGTCTACTGCCCATTATCATGTTTAATGCATTGGCATGGAACAAGTGAGATGCAACAATAGAATGGAACAACCATGTTGAATTACACTTGGGTAGTGTGAATATAGGATATGAGTGGCAACATCGATTAGTAGGCAGTAGAGGAACAAAACCCAGGAGCTCAAATGAGCAAATAAGGGGGAAGAAGCATTGTTACTAGAGAGCTATGTGGAAACGCTTTGTGTGTGTGTGCTACTGTGTAAGTATGAGAAAGCTAGTTCTGCAAAGAAAGGCCAAGGGTGCCTATGCAAAGGTAAGAGACCCTGAGAGATGCATTATTGTGTGAGAAAGGATGAAGGCTCCTATGTAGAGAATGAAGGTCGATATCTAAGTGTGCATTGTGGAGAGCAAGATGTTGAGAGTTGATTGTATGATGATGAAGAGAAGATAACAAAGAGTTGCGTGGACTATGATGAGTGACTATTGTTGAGCAAATCAGTGTGCTATTGTAGAGTGAGCAGAGTGAGCAGAGTGAGTAGAGAACAAAGCTTAGATCAGGTAGAGTGGTTGCCAATTACAAAGAACATTTAGTTCCCATTTGAGTGTGGGTTGGAGCCTACATACAGGAAGTTGGTGCTTCCATCTCTAATGGGTGCTTGAGAAGGCTTGGGGGTTGGTGCCTCTTGCAAGTTTGTGCTTGCATGAATGTAAGGATCCTTAAGTCGGTTCTTGCAATAAATCCATGAAGTTTGTGCTTCACATGGTGCCACAGGTATGTTGGACAAGGATCTACAAAAAGAGGGAGTTGGTACTTTCTGCTAGTGGGTGCTGGAAAAAAATCAAAGGGAGTTGGTGCTTCCTATGAGTGGTGCTCACAAAATAGATTGATGTAACATAGTAGGTTCTCTTATTTCACATCAATAGAAATAACAAGCTTTGGTGGTTTTTTCCCAAAAGAGTTTCCACATCAAACCTTGTGTCTCATGTGTATGATTCTCATGGTGTGTGCTTGTATGTTCATTTCATATTGCTTCCTTATTATGTGTTGTTGTTGAGTATATGGATGCTTGCCATGTTTTAATAAGAAAAATAAATTGGCATAAATAAAGGAAATTTAGTCTTAAAATTGATTTACCCCTCTCTCGATATTTACATTGTTTCTAACAATGTATTTCTTACCTCCAAATACTGCACATTGTGCAGTCCTAGTGCTCAAAGCTGGCCCCTTGACCTCCACAACTATACAGTTCATCCTCCCATCCAGCCTCCTTCTACACACTATATATTGGCAAGCCTTAAGCAATCATCTCTCATCCTTGAACTATGAAATTACACAACGACTAGGCATTTATCACTCCTATATTGCACATTGGGTAACTTCAAGGCTCAAGACTGCCTCATTGAGCTCGTCAACTACGCAATTATCTTTCCTAGCCCTCCATAACTGTTCATTATGCAGTATCAAGCTTTAGCCCATCACTCTTGACCTTTGTAATTGTGCATTATTCAATCCTCGAGTCTACCTCTTAGTCCAACACCTAGTTCCATCTCAATCAGTGATTTTCATGAAGCAAGTTAGACTAATATTTTTTCAGACTTGTGCCATCTTGTTATGAGTGAGTTATATTTGCAGGTACTATGTTTTCATATGACAGGACGATGATTTCAAATAAGTAAAAATGAACTATACTAGAAGACATTTATGAAGCTACAAAGACAAGTTGACCATTGAAGGAGAAGATGAAGGGACACTTGATTCTGATAATAGTTAAAGATCAAGATCATAGTTAAGACTCCCTACCTTCAAACGTTATGTATGAGGAAGGAGAAGAGTATGAAACATATTTCAAGAAGATACAAATAGTAGAAGAAATAATGGATTGGCATTACCACATCATCATTGAGTACATGTGATCAATGCCATGTCATGTTAGGTCAAAATGTCATAGTAAGGTGTCATATGAGTCATCATAAGCCACATCATTTGTGGATATGATTATGTAATTTTGAATATATGAGAAGTGTAATGTAAAGTGGAAATCCTAGAGTCTTTAATAGAATGTGAGATGTCATGAAGAAGTCAAAAGGTCATATGGAAGTCAAAGCCACGATGGCCAAAGTAGAGACATAGGTAAACAAAGTGGTAACAACCCTTGTCACCACTCAGATAGACCTTATCTAGTATATGTTCGAAGGCCATGAGTTTTCCTTGACGGCTGAAGTACAAACTTGGAAATCCACCACGACACGATATCAGAATGAAGTGAAGAGAGCCTAAGAATAAGCAGCCACAACTATAATGGAATATGTGGAGTGCATAGATATAATGCAATTGAGATATGCAAAGTGGCAGCTCAAGGTGGAGTGGCTGGAAGGGAAAGTGACAGAATTGAAAGTTGACAAAGAACAGATGCTCATTTTAGCATAGGAGGTGATGGCATGTCACCCTCCTGCTTCTGGCTATTCTTCATTTTTTCTTGAACATTTTCTTTTCTTCTATTTAAAAAGAATCAAGAAAGAAATTAGTCACGAGATTAAGGATGGTGTACAATTCCTTTGGATATTAAGGGCCCATGACTTGCCAACTCAGCATTTGATGTGTGAGCTTTACATGCATGGGTATCTCCCGCGTGTTGATAGAGAATTTAATCTAGTCCTATATGTGGGGGGCATTCATTTAAGGGCCCTCACGTCTTACACTATCAACCAAATAAGTTTGCAGAAGGCTTCTAATATGTTTGAGTCAAATCAGGTCATGAAGCTTTTTATGGCAAGAGGAGAGCATGAGCGGTCAGTGACTATGTACAATAAGCACAACACCTTTTTAGAAATTGTGGGGAACAGGGAATGAATGTTGAAGACACAAAAGTAGTGCATTGATCTCTGTGTCGAGCAATTAGTAACGTTTCAAGATGGGGCCCTTGATAGTTGCCAAAAAAGGTGGATGATGTCACCCATGTCTGTCCAGAAAAGAGAACTGTTTGAACACCAAATTTTGCACGAGAACTCAGTAGGGTGCCAAGGTATGTGGCATGCATCCAAGCATGTGGGGTTCGGTGGATGGGAATTCGGTTTCAGTACTGTGTCATTTGGTTGTCAACATAGAACTACACCCTAGCATATAATGTACCAAATGATTGGTGGAAAGAAGTTCTTCTCTCAGCGGGGTTTAAGGTTCCAGGAATAGAAATGGCCAGGGAATACAATGTCACCTGGCTTCATGAAGCCCATAGCCTATCCAATCCAGACCTATGGAGGAAGCGAGCTGAATGAGGGCATGGAGAAGACTAGTTGAGGGGAGATGTTGGGTACCAAATCAACCTATCCTTTTCCTACATTTCCACTCCTCTTTTCATCATTTTTGTATTCATTCACATATATTTGCTATGCTAAAACTATGAGGTAATTCCCCTTTGTTCATCTCCTGGAATATTTAATTAATGAAGTGGAGTCATGAGGGTTTTTCCTATGCGAACCACTAAAACATGTTATGACCACAAATTCTAGAGCACAAGTGTTGACCTCACGACATATCACAATAGTTCCACAATTCACAGTAGTTGATTGACCACGATGAAATAGCATAACCGATTTGCAGCTATTCTCAACCCGTTTTGGATCATCTATTTCTTACTCTCTCAGCATTGGTGCTGTGTTGAACTGATGTATATCTTTGGGCATATAGTTTTTTATGTACCTGGGGGGGTAATATGGGGTACCGAGGGAGGTACCCAAGGTAATAATGTAATAATGAGATGGGCCATAGTAATAAATAAGGTGGTTAACCCATTTCATGTAAGGGACCACAAGTAGTTAATAATAATGTAATGGGTCCATGGTATTAGTTGATGGTATGAGTAAACCATGGTATTGATGCATGGTATTGTATGTATGAGGCCTATATAGAGGCTAGAGACTCCACATGGAGAGATACTGAAGAGAAGTAATCTTGTATGAACAATGCATATGGCTTGTGGAGTGTTCTCCTTCTTAAGGAGTGAATGTATGGTGTTGCCCTACCTTAAGGGTTTGATCAATAAAGAATCATTTCATATCATTTCTGGGTTTCTTTGCATTATCTTATAAATTCTTATCATATCTATAATATCTTGGGTTAGATTTACAACAAGTGGTATCAGAGCACTTTCTTGGTCACAAAAGTGGAATTTTTTTTTTTTACTTTTTGCAGGATTTCAAGGGCGGCGAGTTTGTAGATCAGATATGTACGTTTTGATTCAAGATCTGAAAAATATGATTGCAGATCTGTATTCCTTGTGAAAAAGTAGCCGATTTCAAAAAAAAAATCGGTCAAATCGGAGTCCGGATGAAGGAGATATCGCTGATCTAAAAATCAGTAGGGTTGGAGACAATTTTTCAGGGCAGCGAATTTGCGGCGCAGATCTAGGTGTCCTGGTGCAAGATATACAAGATCTAATTGTAGATCTGGAATCTTTGTGAAAAAACACCTAAATTCAAAAAAAAAAAATCAGTCGAATCGGAGTCCGTATGAGGGAGATATCGCTGATTTAAAATCAGCACCTTTTTCAGAAATTTTGGGTGACGTCGGGAGAGTAGCAGCGCAGATCTGGAATTCTAGTGCCTGGATCAGGATTTCTATCACATGGGCTGATGCAGCATGGTTGTTACATTTCCAAAAATAGGTTATAATAGCGATTCTGAGCAATATTGACGAAACTGTGACATTTTCAAATTTTAGCCAAGTAAGTGGATTTTTTCAAACCCTCATGGCTTCTAGCAAGGCAATTTTTACAGGAAAAGATGATGGTCCGACTATTGAAGAATTCATAAAGGAACAAAAGCGTATGTTTAAGACATATTGGAGGGGTAAAGTGTGGTTATTTTTAATAGATGAGGCTTCCACATGGTGGAAATCACTTGACCGCAAGCAGTTGACCAAACTTTCAGATGCAGAATTTGAAAAAGTCCTTTTGGACAAATGGTCTAAGGCTAGAAAAAAGGAGAATGAAACACATAAGGGGCTATTTCCTACTGGTATATCCTTATTGCAGGTTCATGGATTGATTCAGAAAGAGAAGATCATTGTTTCTATAAATCCTAATTGCAAGCATAATTTCATCAATGTTAATTTGGCAAAAAAATTGCAAGTTCCAACAAAAAACATTGAAAATACACAAGTTGATGATGAGAATGTTCAAATGTAAAAGGATTTGAAGATTTCAATGGATAAGTATGTGTTTCATAGTGATTTGTATGCTTCTGATATGGATAACATAGATGTTGTTTTGGGATACCCTTGGATAGAATCAGTAGGTACTATCAATATTAATGTGCAGAAGAAATTCCTGAAGCTCTGGTATAAAAAGAAGAAAATTACATTACAGGATATTTCCATTAATAAGCAGGTAGAGTCCAAGGAGGTTGAAGCAGAAGATGTTACAGGGAGTGACATATCAGATGATGAGCAGTTGATGGTTGACAATCAAACACAAACAGAGGCTGAAACCGAACAGGTCACAGGTATTGACACATCTGATGAGGGTTCAGTGGTTGAAGTCATATTGAGAAAGAAGACACCACAATAGGCACCACAGCAAAGTGAAGTCAAGCAAAAGCCATCGTGGGTTAAAACTTCAACATATCATCACCCACATCACCCCGCAAGACAACCATCAAGATGGAAACCAAAGAATCACATGACAGATACAAAGGAGAGACGATCCACCTACTACACCTCAAAACAGAAGAGCTGCCACGGTCAACTTCCATCTCAAGCGAGCGAGGCACCAGCGAGATTGAGGGTTCACCTTTCTCTTGGATGGCTAGATGCACGTGCTTGGTATCAGTGGACTACTCTTTTGAGTAGATCTTATTATTTGTGTTCTTCTCATGTTTCGGGGACGAAACATGCTAAAGGGGGTGGAATGTTATGTACCTAGGGGGGTAATATGGGGTACCGAGGGAGGTACCCAAGGTAATAATATAATAATTGGATGGGCCATAGTAATAAATAAGGTGGTTAACCCATGTCATGTAAGGGACCACAAATAGTTAATAATAATGTAATGGGCCCATGGTATTAGTTGATGGTATGAGTAAACCATGGTATTGATGCATGGTATTGTATGTATGAGGCCTATATAGAGGCTAGAGACACCACATGGAGAGATATGAAGAGAAGTATTCTTGTATGAATGGTTTGTGGAGTGTTCTCCTTCCTTAAGGAGTGAATGTATGGTGTTGCCCTACCTTAAGGGTTTAACAATAAAGAATCATTTCTATTTATTTCTATCTTTTTATTCTTGGGTTATTTCTATTATCATAATATTTCTGGGTTAGAGCTACAACAGTTTTCCATCCTCTAAATCCGCTGCTTCCTTCACAGTTCTGGGATCATCATCAGTGACAGACAAAGCAAAATTTGAACAGAAAGTAGATGGACTATATCTTTCTGGCTACCTTCTTTCTTGAATGGATCTTCTCACAGCCGGAGTTTGTGGCTCTTCATCTTCTGATTCCTCCTCTGCTACAAAGTCTAATTCTTCCTCCTTTAGTTCAAACTCTATCTTCACAGGTTCCTTTGGTTGGACTTCATGTTTGATAACATCTTTCACCTTTCTAAACACCACATCTCGACTATACACAACCTTCTGTGTGACTGG
The DNA here is from genome assembly GCA_000404065.3 of Pinus taeda. Classification (NCBI taxonomy): domain Eukaryota; kingdom Viridiplantae; phylum Streptophyta; class Pinopsida; order Pinales; family Pinaceae; genus Pinus; species Pinus taeda. The sequence goes on from APFE031556090.1 coordinate 116,660, forward strand.
GTTCCAAAGCTTATAACCCTTTAAACCATCCTTATACCCAACAAAGATGCACTTTTCAGATTTACTATCCAACTTGGTTCGTTTCTCCTTTGGAACATGTACATATGCATCACATCCAAATACCCTCAGATGTGAAGAGAGGGTTTCTTACCAGTCCATACTTCTTGTGGAGTCTTATCCTCCAACATTGATGAAGGTGACCTGTTGACCAAGTAACATGCAGTATCCACCGCCTCTGTCCAGAATTCCTGTCCTAACCTGGCACCACTGAGCATGCTTGTTGGCCCTTTCCATCAATTGTCTTGTTCTTCTTTCCGCGCTCCATTTTGCTAAAGGTGTATATGGAGTAGTCTTCTGCAGTGCTATACACACTTCTTACAGAATTCTTCAATTCCTTACTACATGAAATCCTCCACCATTTATCTGTCCTTGGCACCTTTTATCTTCTTCTCTCTGTCTGATTTTCCACCAGAGCCTTAAATTCTTTAAACCTGTCAAAGACTTCAGATTTCTTCTTAAGGAAATATATCCATGTATTCCTTGAGAAGTCATCTATAAATGATACACAGTACACAGACTTAATCAGTGATGGAACTTTCACAGGTCCAAACACATCACTGTGCACAAGCTCTAATATTTGTTTCGTCCTCTTACCACTAGAGGGAAACTCACCCGATTCTGCTTCCCATATACACAATTTTCACAGAAATCAAAATCCAGAGAGCTATTACTCATACCTTCTACCATACCTTTACCATGAAGTATTCGAAGGCCCTTCTCTCCAATATGTCCAAGCCTTTGATGCCACAACATGGTCTTCTCTCCAGAGACCACTAGATTTTCTGCTCCATTTTCAGGAACCATAGAACTATTGCACCCGTCAACAACAGTGCTACCTTGCAGCTTGTACAGAGTTCCGATCCGAACTCCTCGCATCAATACCAGTGCTCCTCGAACCATCTTGCAGGTATCCTTCTCGAACACTGTCTTTACACCTGCATCATCCAACTTGCTTACAGAAATCAGATTTCTGGCCAACGCAGGAATATGCAGAACACCCGGAAGGGTTCTAACCCTCCACCTTGCAACTTCAGCTTTACTTTTCCGCGACCAATGATTCTAGCCTTCCTATCATCTCCTAAGAAGACATCGCCACCATCATATTTCTCATACTCGCAAAACCACTCTCTATGTATGGGGAGTGAAGTGAAAGGATGCACCTGAGTCAATTAAGCATGCCTCATGATCTACATGTGGACTTGAAGAAGCCAAGTACACATCCCCACCTTCATCTGAGGTGGTTTTCGCCTCTGCAGAAGGAGCATCATCAGATCCCTTTCCTTTATCAGGAGCTTTAGATTTACACTCCCTTCTGAAGTGCCCTTCCTTTCCGCATTTCCAGCACACCACCTTTGTAGGTTTTCCTGGAGATTTAGATCTCCCTCTAGATTTAGATCTCCCACTCGATGACTTATTTTTGTTTCTGTTCTGGGACCGTCCTCGTACAGACAAGGCATCACCATTCTGGTTGTCCATATTTTTCCGTCTCATCTCCTCCGTCAGCAAGGCTGAGACTATTTCATCAAACTGCAAAGCAGTTGCATTGCTACCTATTGCAATAACCAGACTATCCCACGAGTCTGGTAGAGAACACAACAAACTGATGCACTTATCTTCATCTGAAATTTTAATATCAACAGATAATAACTGACTTACCACAGTATTAAATGCATTCAGATGCTCTGTCACCGAGTCTCCATCTTTCATCCTCAGGTTATACAGCTTTTTCCGCAGGAACAATTTATCCACCAGAGACTTAGATTGGTACAAAGTCCCTAACTTGTCCCACAAAGCCTTCGCCGTAGCTTCTCCTGATACATTCAACAATACTGAATCTGAGACACACAATCATATTGTGCTCTTTGCCTTCCGATCCAACTTCTTCCATTCTTCATCGGTCACTCCCGTTGGTTTAGTACCCAGATCTACAGCGATCCACTGATCTTTATCCACCAACAGATCCTCCATCTTGAGTTTCCACAACTCAAAACTCTGACCATTGAACTTCTAAATCTCTATCTTTCCGCTGCTCGCCATCTTCTTTCACCACCAGAATCGATCTCGCAGATCTCCCACTGAACAGGGTCTACCACAGGCTTGAGTGAAACCCCTCAGTAACAAAGGCGTCCCCTTGAAGCCAAAACAACTCTGATACGGAATGTAGGTTTTAACCCCGTGCATAAATTACCTGCATACGAATTCTAAATCACAGGAAAAATAAAAATGCGAGAGCATAAAAAATAAAACACATATACCTAGAGATTTCCCACTAGATCCCAAAACTGAGACTACCAGCTTGATTTTTCATTATATTCCTTTCAATGTTACAATACATATTTATACATGCCGAAGCATCCAATACCATGGACCGAAAAACCATCACGTCCAATACCATGGACTGAAAACCATTGCGTCCAAAAAACATGTGTGAAAATCATGCACAAAACTATAGGTGGGTCTGCCCAACCTAACATAGGGTCCAAAACCAAAATTTTCCGGGGCGCTGCCCCGGACCCCATAAAGTGGGGTTATAGGTACCCCTCAAACCCCCTGTTAACTATGTGGAAAGAATATAACACAACCCAACATTTGAATGATATTGGCAATCCACTAATGAATCTTTGGATCTTTGTTTTCTCATCCTTGAGCTAAGACACATATCTCAACAACTCTATAAATTTGGTTGTATACTCTTAATATGTAATGGAACCCATCCTAAGCTCATAAAACTCCTTGGCCTTTCCATCATAATATCTCTTAGACATGTACTTCTTCCTAAAGATTCTTTGAAACTCTTTCCAACTCAGTTTCTCTTCTCTGGTGGCTTTAGCATTCTTAATATCTTCCCACCAGATATCTGATTTTCTGTTGAGGCTGAAGGTGGTTATCCTAGATTTCATGTTCTTTGAGTAATCATCCAATTTGAAAAAAATTTGCATTCCAAGCAGTCATGCTTCTGCATCTTTTGATTTCTTCATTTCCCCATAAAAAGTAGGAGGCTTGGCTTTCTTGAATTCCTCTAGAAAATACTCACTCCTCCTATGATGCTGGTGGTGATGAAGATGATGTCTCTTGGAAGAAGAGCTAAAACAAAATCCATGTGTACCAGTCCTCTTGTCAGGTGTTTCCAAGATTTTACCACTCTTCATTATATCATAATTTTCCATCCTGTACCTTCTTTGAGACTTGCTTCAATTAGTCTTCTCATCCTTCCTATCTCCATAACCAATCCCCAACTATCCCTACTTTTGTAGGTCTAAAGTGCTTTGAAGAATCACTGCATTCACTTCAACTTGCTTTTCTTGAGCCTTTGGAAGTATTTATTGTGCCTCAATCAACCTATTATTATCAATCTTACAACTTCTAATCTCTTCCCTCTGACTCCTCAATGTATCTACTAGATCAAGAGAATATTCCTCTCCTTTTTGCTTAACTATCTTTTCCCACTCCATTGATTTCACTTTAGGCTTATACGAGGAGTCATGTGAACTGTAATCCACCATCCTGATCTTCATCTTTTGGCCTTCTATTTCCTACAAACATACCATGTTAGATAGACCAAATATAATACATAACCAAAATCATCCCTCAATGTATCTCACGGGAGGTTATTTCATCTACACAGTCCATCCAGATTAGCGCAATCTATAATAATTACAACATTATATCAACATCATGCATGAGACGATATAAAACTGAAACAATAACTGCATGCATGATAACCATAACCATCTGCCTTCACCCTAAGGTCCAACTGTAAACCTCGCTTTGATACCACTCTATAACACTGGTACTAGAGAAAGGTTTACAAGGAACATAATTGCTCTGATACCACTCTGTAACAACTCACCCCACATTTACCCACTTTTACAAGAACTCCAAGGTAAACATGAGCTGAGAGTTACTATGCATGACCTAAAATCCAATTTCCAGTTATGTAAGTGGGGCCTACTACCTTTAACCCTTACTCCAACCTCTAGGAACACCATATCACCCAGATGTCAAGCAACATCTACTGATCAACTTTCCCTAAATTGGAACTATCTTTTTGGCTCACCTCAAAGCCCAGTTGCACACATGCCAAGCTATCCGTGCAGTCAGAAGGCTCCAGCCACACACAGAGGTCATCCTCTTTGAGGCTACAACCAAAATTTCTCAGTTAAGAGACAATGACCAAAAGCCATGTTCTGGATTTTCAAGGCTAGCTCAAGGCAAACTACCCAAAATATTCCAAAACTATCTCATTAACCTGTAGGAGTCTTCATTTACTGTTCTTAGCCTATTTCCTACTCAGACTTATCAAATACATGAAAATCATTTAGACAAACACTTGGTAGACAAGGTTTATCATAGAATCATCAAGAAAGAGCCCTTCGGAGATCTCGGGTCTTATAAATTGATTCTAATATTCCATAAACGGAACAAAAAGGGCAAGCTTGTGTGACCATGTTGCAGATTCAGAAAATCACATTGGAGCAGTCTGAGCATCAAACGATCTTCAAGAACTCTATGCCTGCCGTTTATTGTCGTCTATTACTAGCTGTAATAACACACAATAGCTCATGCATTCATACAAGATAACTAAAATCCCATCAAACCATTGAATGGATCCATAACTAGAGCACATCATATTATGAGAAATATACCATGCATGTAACCAACATTTAACCCGATTAGAACCATGACAAACCAATAATAAAATCATACGTAAAATCAAAACTAGTGCTCATTAATCATAATATGAATCAACACAATAACATATGCAACTTCCAACCAAGTTGGGGAATTCCATGTACCACCTAATCATAGATTGGGCTAAACCAAATCTCTCTTTCAACCAATCACCCCAATTCCATATTCCAAGCATGAATGTAGGATCTATGGGATAAACCAAAACAAAACCAACCAGGGCATCTAGACAATAAACCACCTCAACCCTCAATTGCAGTGATTTCACCTAAATCAGTCTAGAAAACACCAAACCAACACAAACTTGGATGCCTCATAATTTCTTCACCATGCCTAGAGGATTTTTTTGTCTCCACCCACCTTTCAAGGGATTCTCGTAGAAAACCATCTCCACCCCCAACCCTTGAGATTTTCCTAAGACCACCTCACCCAGATCCAAAATCGTATGGTAATCCAAAGCTAAACCAAGAATGAATCACATCATACCATGACTATCTAAGAAATGGAAAGACAAGGTTGTAACCACTGCCAATCCAAGCAAATCCCATGCCAATGACAACAAAATAATCATGTAAACCAAATGCATGCACCATGCATTCAAATCCCAGAAAATAAATTACATATGCAACTTGTTACCTGCAAAATCTTCTTGTTGTAGTTGCTCTTCCTATGATCACTCAGATGTTTTCCCTAGAAGTTATCAAAGAAGGAATAGTCTGAGGTAACCACAAACCTTATCTTTTAGACTTAGGTTTGAGCCAACCTAGGTCCAGAGAGGGCTCTCTCTTTATAATTTAACTTTGTTTTGGGGTGAGATTTTAGGCTATTTATTAGTGCTCTTGATGTTTTGGTTTTGATTGGGTGCTGGAATTAAGAAAACAGATGGGCAGAACAAGTACTCAAGCCATTGGGCCATGGAGTCAATCAAAAGTGGCTTAACTGGATCTGATCAATCACTAAGGTAAGAGTTCACAGGGCAGGCTAGCACAACAAAAGCAAATTTGTAGGTTCAAAGGGATGAGGTAGTCCTAACCAGGGCAAAGGGCAATGAAGAATCCTTAACCGGGATTAAGATGAAGAAAGGAAGGATGATCAATAGCAAAGGGAAATGAAGAATCCTTAACCGGGATTAAGATGAAGAAAGGATGGCTGATCAGTAGCAAAGGGCAATGAAGAATCCTTTACTATGGACCAAAAGGGGGGTAAACTACGGAAGTAAGGGAGCAGTTAAGAATTCCCAGACCAAGATAGTTTAGTAGAAAACATATAGAACGTAAACAGTTAAAACAGAGAGCATTCAAGCTAGCTCTGAGATATCATTCCTTGTTTACTTTACAGATTTCATAAGAGACACATACGAATATTTATAACATGAAGAGAAAACAATATTTAAGCATGGAGAGATAATACTTATTTGTTCCAACTGTGCACAAGAATCTAGTGAAATTTCCTTAGCTTTATTTCATATCCAGCAAAACCAGTCTAGTCTTGAATATAATAGCTCCTTAGCTTGATATAAAATGTGTATAGAAATGTATTTTAATCCACCCTAATTACTTCATTTTGTGAAGTATTTATACAAAAAAATGTTACAAAATATTTCATAACAATATGAGAATTATTCTAGGAAACCAAAAGTATCTTCAGCACAAAGATAGAGACAAATGGAGAACTGTCTTCTTGTTGTCCCTTTTATTATGACTGTGCTGGCTGTTGTAATTCAGATTTGGCCCTTTCAGTTGCTTGATACTTATGTGTTGGATTCACTTTATGTCTTCTACCTATTGATACTCTTTACATGTTCTGCTTTGACTCTGTCTTACCTGTATTACCTGGCAACCATGTTTTACCATGTAGATTTACTGCAGTAATTTTTATAGTAACTCTGTATGTTTCATCCACCATTCACTGTCAGGTAATTTTATCCTTATCATCTTTCTATATATCTTGTTAGCTTCTGTATACTTAGAAAAATTCGCCCTATTGACGAACAAGTGCTTGACCTCATGCTCTATGAAAAACAGATTTTCCGGACTATCATATAATACCTTCCCAGTGGGCAAAGATTTTACCCCTAAAGTACTAGCTTGGCTTTTGGCTGGCTTGTTTAGTCTTTCAAGATAATCATATTGAGTCATTAGCTTGTCATGTATTACCATAGGACTACGGAGTCCTTTTTCTCTTAAAATACCATACTTTGTCATAAATATGTCAATGCTTGCTTGAATACTCTGAAATTTTTTCTCAAGATTTAGCATAAGGTTTCTCTTGGTGAGGACCTTCTTGATTTCTATGATTGTCCCTGTTCTATCTTCTATTTCCAGTTCATTAAGCTAGTACCTGTTTCTGTTGTTCAGGAATGTTATCAATTGGTTGGCTTCTTCAGGCTTATCTCCCAATTCTTCCATTGTCTTGCGGATTGCCTCTGTGGCCACTTTGACTAGTTCAATCTGTTCAAAAATAACTTGAATAGATGGCCAAACATCATTGATGGAATCAATGATGTTGGCCCAAAGAATTTCCTTCATGTCTCCAAGTGGTTGTTGCAATGTCAAGTCATTTTCAAGGACTTTTATTCTTTCTCCCATTCTTTGATTCTTTTGAGCTTCTTCTTTCTGTTGTATTTGTGCAAGTTTACAATTAGTTTCCAAACCTGACACTTGTTCTCTAAGTTTCTTGAGCTTAGTAACCTAGATGGTCATCTCCTCCATGGCTTTTACCAATTCAACTGTCTTTTTTGTGGATGTCCCTGTGCTTGTTGATGTACCTGTAACTGGCAGAGCAGTAGTTGGTGGAACTATTGGCGCTAATGAAAGCCAATGTGGAGGGTATTGCTGTAGAAATTGTAGGGATTACAGTCTGAGGAGTGGTGGCCAACTCACTATGTTTAGTCTATATCAAATTATCCAATTCTTCTATGTTTCTTTTAATTGTTCATTTAACTTAAGGACTAAGTCCATAAGCTCTTCCTCCTTCTGAGTTTCCAACACTTCAGTTATCTGAGGATGATGCAAGGGAGTAATCTTGAGCTGCTTTTTCAGTGCAACTATGTCATCATTTTTCTTCTTAATAAGCTTTTCTGCAGCTTTCACATATTTGGGATCATGGCCCAGTTCTATGACTAAGTCCTCTAGGGACTTTATTCGAGTATTTTTGGCCTGTGAAGAGGCCTTCTCTAACTGGAATTGTGCTGATATATTATTCAACAAATTTTGAAGTTGGTGAGCTGCAATTGCCTTACCGGTTAAAGTGGAGTAGACAATTTCCCCAGTTTGCTTATGTAATTCTATTTGGTCGATATGATGGATATCCTTTGCCAATACTTCAAAGTCTGTTTTCAAATAATGTACAATTGACCTAGGCTGCTGTGTAGTTGGCTTCATAAAAGTAATCTGCATTTTTCCTTCTTTCACATCAAAGGCTGACATTAGCCTTGTCTAATTAGTTGGAGCCATCTTTAGGTAATGTGCATAACTTTGGGCCTTCAATCTCTCATTCCTGGCCTTTATTTCTTTATATTTATCTCTGATGTCTTGGCTCTGGCCAATAGGATCCCTGAAGGAGGATACTTCTACGCTCTGTTGCCTTTATAGCATTTGAGCCTGTGAGGTGGAGGTTCTTGTGTACCTCCTGAGGGAGTGGTATGTCTGTTGTCTGCTCTTTATGCACATGTAGTTCCTGTTGTTTCTTCAGTAAACTCTTGTTTTGAAAATGGATTCAACCTTTGCCTCTTGACATAAGTTTGGGCAACAGGTCTACTAGAAGGAGTGGCCTACTCTCTATCTCTTTTAGGATTCCTCTCCTCATTTAGAGGAGTCTGTAAAATAGGAGGATTGCTCATGATATGTTATGGTTGAGCAAATTCTTCTAAAATCTCTAGCTGTTCTGATGGTTGTTGCTCTTGAGGTCCTTCTTTTGCTATTTTCCCACTGTGTCCCTGTGATTCTCTTTGAGATTGGGACTCTCCTTGCACCTGTACAAATGAATCTTCATCAAGCCTTCTTTCTAAATCAATCATTACAATATTGATAGCAACTTTTATGCTATCTCTATCTACCAAAGTGTTTTCCACCCATTCTAGTTGATTTGCATATTGTTCAATTTCAGGAATTCTATGGTGAATGTAAGGAGATAATTTGTTCTTTTGTCTCCTATTGCAAATGAAGTCTAAAGGGTCATAATTCCAGATAAAACTTTGTTTCAGTTTCAACCTTTGGAGGATTTCCTCTGCTTCCTTTCTTGCTTCCCTATTGTTACATATAAATGGGCCAAGCTAATCTTTTATCCTAAGTTGAGCTTTCTTCTTGGCCTTCACAAAATGCACCTCATCTGAATTTATCATTTGCATGTAGTACTCCAGAGCAAACAATCTCATAGGGAGGTATCTGGGCAGTTTGTAGGGAGCCAGCTCACATCCATATATTCTGATTTCAGTATGGTTTTGGTATAAGTACCAATCCCCCACTCTATATTGTTTGGACAACTGTAGGACCCTCCTAATATCTGCACTGACTCTGGGGGGAGGGCTTCCTAATAGCATAGTTGCCACTGGGTGTACAAAGAGATCTATGAAATCAATATAAGAATATTGAGAGTCATTTGGGTAGATTAATGAAGTCCATAAGACCACAAATCTAGGGTTGCCTCTGGTATCAAGCTTTTGGAGTGTGATTGGGAATTTGTCAGCTTGATAATACAGGAAAAGATGATATAAAAATGAAGAATATTTGAACACTCTTTCATTATCCAACCTCATGAATTGATCATGCATTTTATCAGTAATGAACTTAGCATAGTCAAACATGATGGCTAGGGGTTTCCCAGGAGAGTAGATGGACATAAAGGCTATAATGATTTCATCAACAAATTCACTTATAGTCTGGCCTAACACACTGGATATCATGTCTATGATGTCTCGGCCAAGGTCAAAGAATATGGTATATATGTATGGTGGAGAATCCTTTGGAATGTATTGTTCTTCCTTGATGAAGGTTTGGTATAACCGAGCAAGTTTGATTGAGGTGACTGTAGGGTATCTATTTAGAAAATCTCCAACATAATAAGGGGTCAGACTTTGGTTTGGTTGTAACTATAGCATTTCGTTAATGGACTCAGTAGTGATGGTAAATAATGCGGACTAGTCAAGGATCCTCACTGTCCTTTGGTTGGGATCATAGTTCATGTGGTAGTAATGGATAATCTCTGGGAAGATATGAACTCTGGGGAACTGGTACTTGGGTAAACCTGAATCCCAAAGCCCTATATAGTCTGCATGGTTCAAGTACTAGTCTTTGTACTTGCAGTATAGTTTCAAAGGGGATTCTTGGAAAGAGGTATCTTTAATCTGAACATCTTTATATGCCAATCGGAGATGGTCTAAATCTATGTGAGTAGAAATGGGCATGACATTTAATGCAAGGGGGGCAGCCATCCTTGGTTCTTGTGGAATCAAGGACAGGGGCGAAGGGTTTTCAGTGAAATTGGGGAAAACTGGTTTACTTCAAAGTATAATGGAGTCACTGGGCAACTATTTCGCTAAATTACTTAGTGATTGGAAGCAATTTAGTCCAGGTTTTGGAATAAAATAGGGTTTCTCAGCGAATTTGGGTAAATACCTGGTTTTGGGCTTTGAACGGAGTAATGGTGATTGTGCACTATTTGCAGGAAGTGTGACTAATTGAGAGGTGGTCTGGAGTTTTGGCAGCTTCAGCAGGTTGGCAGTTGGACGTAGGTTGATGGTTGCACGTACTCTGGTGCTTGCATGGAGGTCTGAGGGGTCTTTTTCATGAGAAAAAAAAACACAATGAGTTTTTTAGTTTTATTCATAAAGTCAATGATTTTGGTGGGTAGACTGGGAAAAGTACACTTGGCCTTGAGTGGGGGATGTGACATTTTTTCATTTAGCAGGAGGTGCTAAGTGGGATCATATCGCACTGCTTTTGGGATAAAGTGGTTTTCGGGGGAGGCTGCTCGATGCCATTCATCAGGCACCACATAGCAGTGGGGTGAATAGTGAAACCACCCATATCGGGCAGGTAAAGGTCGGCCTTCGAAGGCCGCCTAATATGAGCATTGAATTTTCGATCAACAGGGGTTAGATCGCACGGTGATCGAGGCGATGATTTGATGTGAGGTTTAATGGAGGGGCCCAACGGGGTTTTTAATGTGTGGAGGGATTAATTAATTGTGGATTATGGAGGTTTAATAATGTCAGGAATGATTTCATTGGTGGGGACATATTATTAATTAATCATTGATTGATTAATTAACCTCTTTTATTCGGCGGTGGGTCATGGTTATTAATTAGCCACTGATCGACTTAATTAGCCCATTAAAATATTCACTAATAAAGTTTATATTTCAAACTTGGGGGCGAGATATTAACACATGGGTTTTTAATAAAATATACGGGAAAGGGATATTTTTTGGGATTTAATAAATATAATCAAAATTAGGAGTTAATATGAAATGAAGGCAGAAAAACGAAGTGTGCTAAGTATAATGTGTGTTGATTTTTATTTACTTTTCACATAAAACATTATAACTTAGGCTAAATGCGCATCTGTGGGTTTTTTGTGGAAAAGGGGTTTGCTTGGGGGTTATTACTTTCCCTAGGCAAATGGTGCCTTTACCTTAGGAAAAGGGATTTTTTAGGGGAAATGAGTGAATTATGGAGAGGGTGAATGTTTATGAGGAAACTTTAGTACTTAGAACCTATCAATTATTGGGCCGAGGGTCTGGTCCCTCCAGAAGTCAAAGAAATGCTCTGAGCCCCTTTAACTTAAGGTTTTAGGCACTTTTGACTTTCCTTATGGGAAATTAGTAAAATTAAGGGTAAAATGAATGGGGAAATTAATCATTTGACTTGTGTGTAAATGCTCAATTGTCATCCATACTTTAGTAACTTGATGATGAAAGTAAATGATATGATTTGAACTAATCAATCATCACAATTCTGTGACCATGCAACTACTTACCCATCTACTCATCCTACCATTTTTTCTACTCTTTATTAGGGTGCACTTAAGCTGGCAAACCCTTATCAAAACCTTTTTCTTTTCTTTTACAATATAAATCTATCTAAGTCTATCCTTATTACATCCAAGTGCTCATATTAAACAATTGAGCTCCTTTTATTTACCCTACCTATCTACTTATCTACCAAGATTAAACAGTTTGGTCAAATTTTATTCTCTATCTACAAACATGAAATTCAAAACATGGAATAACCAAGATTAAACTATTTGATTACCATGGATTGTGGCAAAAGTAACAAGCTACACACAATCTTCTTATTCTTCATCAAAGTAAATGGTAGTGACATTTTGACTTGCACACTTTCATGGTCTTTTTGTTTTTTCTTGGGGTCGATTTTTCATCTTTTTTGACATTTTCCTTTATTCTATTTGTCCTTTGATTTTTCTTTTAGGACATACCCTCTTTACATTTTTTAATTTTTTTGAATTTTGAATATGGAAAACATTTGCAGAAAGCAAAGGTATGTACATATTACAGTTTTGATCTCAGCCATTCAAAAATTATGACACCTATTGGTATAGGAACATAACACTTCCAATCTTCAACTTGTGCTCCCTTGCTTTCCTTTGCTTGCTTTCTCCCTTGCTTATTCTCTCTTTGTTGGAGTACGATTTCTTCCTTTTTTTAAAACAAAAAGAGTAGAGAGTCAAGACTTTATTAAAAAAATCAGGATTACGAGGCCAAAACCTTTACATGTTCCAATCTTCCTTTTGGGTTTGAGATTGAGCACAAATGTTCATTCCAAACCCTCAAAAGAGTTCCCCATGACACAAATATTTCAGTCCCCTTCCAACTCAATGAATATGATTTCTTCCAAAGCCAATCTAAAGTTTTCCAAAACTGAAATTGATCAAAAGTTAAGCAAATAATTGATGTTTAGTGTCTCTTTCTTTCATTTTTCCTCTTTTCTTTCATTTTCCTTTATTCTCTCTAATTTCCCTTGCATGCACATTCTTGTCTTTTCATCTTCCCTTTCTCCTAATTTTCCTTTATTCTTGAATCAAAATGTCATTTATTGTCTTTTGCCTTTGCCAATGTTAATGTCAATTTCCATAGCCATTAGTTAGCCACAAGCGATACCCACTTTAATGTTTTTCCGTCCATTCATCTTGGAATGTGTCCCATGATATTGGTCTTATTTTTCCTTTATAATGTCCTTCCATTTACATGGAAAATCAACCCGGGATTGTTACAAATCTCCACGCTATTATAAACGACCCAAATGCCATGATTTTGAACAACCACCAAATTCCCTAAAAAACTAAAGAATATATATATATATATAGAGAGAGAGAGAGAGAGAGAGAGAGAGAGAGAGTGAGAGAGAGAGAGAGAGAGAACTTAGGGGTCCATTACATTTATATGTCTCACTTAACTTAGAATCCACCCCATGATACTATATGACATACCAAGTTATTGATTACAAGATGAATAGATTTTATGAGGTTTTAGGTGAACTTTAACTCATGACCTGGAAGACCTATAATTTGGAAAAAGTCGAAATAATATGTTGTTTATATTTAATCTTATATTTTTTATGTTAATATAAAATTGTAATTCATGATTCCATATAAACTAATATGCACATAAATTTAATATATTTATATTTTTCAAATAAAATAAAATTCTATATCAATCTATTTGTTACTTTCAATGACATAGATTATTATTATTATTTTAAGTAAGACAATTTATATTAACTGAGTAAAAGGCTACATAGTAAAAAATTGTCACTCTTTGGCCCACACAACGAGAAACCAGACCAAAGACTAAGTTGCAAGATATTAACATTGTGGAAACAATTTTTTCCACTGGCATCTGAAAGACAAAAAGTAAGCACTGAGGCTGATTGTCATAACACATAGTCTCGCTATTACTTAACTGATAAAAACATGAAACAAAATGCTGAGACTTTAGGAGAGCTAGTGATTATAATTTTTCTACTTGGGGACTTGCTAGATGGCTTCAACATTGCCTGGAGGATATTTGATGTGGCAAATATTGAGGATGTTGAGTTTATGTTATATGTTGTCTAGTTTCCCTTCCATCTATGTCAACATGTGCCTGTGATCCTTCTAACTCTGATGGTTGTCGACGAGGATGCAACCCAACATGATTTTGGTATTGCCAATAAACATTTATTGATGCCTTACATTTAAGCCAAGTAGTGGGAATGAGAGAAGGTACCCAGATTGGGGATCCAACCCATAGTTTGGCCTTAGATGTGATGATCATGGATGTGACGTTGTTCTTGTCTGATTGTAGCTTCAACCTATTTGATTTCCTTCCTTACAAGTTTAGGAATGAGTTTCTCATAATGGGCCATAGAGTTTTTAGACTGAGCATGAACTAACAACTGAGGGCCTAATCCTTGTTGACTAGTACTTAGAGAAGAGGTGGAGGGGTAGCCTTTGCCTCTTCCTTTGCTAAGGGCATTAGAGCAAGATCTAATCATAGTGTTGAGGGGATTGAAAGTGAACCATACATCAAGGATAATGGATAGGGGGTGAAAATGTTGGTTAATGCAAATCTAAGACAAGGGGATGGCTTCTAGAGAATAAAAATTGGGATAAGGTTTGGTGTGGAATGTCATGAGAGGGGTGATCGAGGAAAAATGGATGCAACTGCGAAGTGTTAAGCGAGGGGGGAGGTTAGAAGCACTCTGAGATGGTAAGGATTCCAGACATAATCAAGATTTCAAGGAAGGATATAGAGAACCAAAATACTGGCAATCCAAAGACGAAACCACAAAGACACAATGTAACATCAAAGCCACCAAAATGGAATACTAGGAGTCTCACCTGCCACATAGTAGTACTAATAGCCAAGTTGAGCGCAATTAAAATGAGTTGAATCTATTGGAATTCTCTAATTATGAAGGAGACCACTCTCATAAGCCTCGACATGGTCTTAATAAAGGAGTTGGGGGCTCTTGGGTTGCATGATATTTCCAGAATCAATGACAACCATTAAGCAACAGATTTGAGGTTTCTCAATGTTAAATAGAGTTGTTTCCAAACTCTTGGAGGTGGCACCACTAAGTTGCGAAGATCCTTCTACTTGCATCCAGGTTTTGTCATGACTGTAAAGATCTAGTGGGAGTGAGTGCATTACTCCCATCATAAATCTCTCGTATCATTCCTATATAAAATTTGTCCTTTTCCATTAACTAACATATCTTTGAGATCTTTGAGTCATGCTACTGAGTACTTAATCTATACATCGTCAACTTTCTAACATTATTTCTCATGACAACTCTCACCTACGAGGTGACTCATTCCTTATTTCTCTACCAAATGTGTGACATGTTGCAAGGATGATGGGCTAACATATTAACATGGTTGATAGGGAGGTGCCACCTTTACGCACCAACCATGGGGAATGATAAATTATTTTAAAATAGATTAAAACCTTTAAAATCAAAATTTTCATTAAATAAATAAAATTATCACTAAAAAAAAAATCATTAATAGAAAATTTAATTAAAAAAATCAAATTTTACATTGATTACCCTACCCTGCATTTAGCAACCAAAAACAATTGGGCATTCTTACACAGTATTTTGTCACCATCCCTATTACCCTTTCTCCCGTACATTGGAGGACCTATTTCGGGACCTGTGAGAAGTGACATAACCTGAAAATGCCTGCATTGTATCCCCTTGAGTATGTACTCCATATGCCCTGAAGACACCTTCTGTAAAATACCCATAAAAATAGCCCTTTTTCCATTCGCGTTGTTCCACAGTGTATCACTCGTGCCAATGGGGGAAATCCTCCAAAGAGGGCGCACCAGCTGGCGCTCTCTGTCAGAGTCGCACTAGTGCCAACCCAGTTGGGTAAAGTTTTTAACAAACAAACTTCCGAAGGTTCCTTCTAACCTATCCATGAACTGACTCCAGTTTGAGTTAGTTCAATTGGGCTTCGTATCTCCCAAGGAGGGAAGTAGTTCTCCACCTCTCATGGAAGCTTCCTAATGATAAGGACAATCCCATGAATCAAGTGGATGGTCTTATCTACTCCTCCTACCTCTATATAAGCTTGTTCTTTTCCCTTTAACAAGCTAGTTAGTAATTCTACTTTTCAAGCTCCCAAATCTAAGTCCCAAAGTCTGAGAATTGCTAAGCTCATGCTACAAGAGGCCTTGTTTATCCCCATAAGGCTATATCTTTAAGGAGGAGATCCATGTCCAAGTAATCAAGGAGAGAGAGGCTTGTTCCCATCCCCTACAAGCTTTGCAAGGCATGTGTTGCTGATCACCCAACCAAAGGAGGATTTGACGTCAGAATTTGGTTGTATTATCTTTTGTTTATCAATAATAATAAACGACTATCATTATGGTTCCACTCATGTGTCTTTATTATGATGTTTGAGTTGTATCCTTTTTGACTGATACATAGTTGCATTTCTTGGATTTTATGCTTGTATTTGTCTTGTTCTTTGCATGTGCAGGTGTCTGTTCACAAGGATCGTGAGGATTGTGACCAGCTGAAGCGAAAGAACGGAAGCGACGACTCTTCTACGAATACTAGCGTTGGATTCGAGGTAGGCCCTCATCATCGACCTTTACTTTGCAATTAGGAACTTGCGTGTTAGCGTTGTTTGATTGTTGCTAGACCCCATTTAGGCTAGTGGGATCGCCTCTGTCCGCAGAGGGGATTTACCTGTACAACAGTGTGTGTTATCATTTTCTCAATTTCCAGTTTATTTCCACAACATATTTATTTGTGAAGAATTGTAATGTGATTAATTCGATATTTTGTCGTAACAAAATAAATTGCATAATTTATCAATTAGAAGAATTAATTGCAGTTGTTGCATTTGAAGCGAAATTTCACATTTATGGCACACTTTGTTCTTGTATGTGAGAAAACATATTTGAATTCTTGATGATAATGTGCCTAATTTTTAACAAATATTTAAATACGGAAACAAACAAACATACTAAATGGAAAATTGTAAATCCATCAGGAGCAAGCACCTCTTTGAATCAAGAATTGAATAATTATAAATTTTGGAGAAGGTCAAATCCAGGGTTGCGGGGGAACCGTACCCCCCCTTCTCCCCCCTCTTGCTCTCACTCCTAATTCGTGCTCCGAGCGGGAGCACCTCAGGAGCATGCTCCCAAGGAGGGAACGTTTTCAGGAGCGTGCTCCCTAAAAAAAACGCTCCCTTTGTTTTTGGGAGCGTTTAACCTTTTTTGCAAAAAAAAAATTGCAGTAATGTTCCAAATGCAATTTTTTTCAAAGAAACAAATAAGTTTTGAGTGGGGCAACTTAATGATCAAGCCTACGACCCTAGTATTGATATGCGATTCATGGTAATGTTAAATTCTTAAAGTAAAAGTGACATTCTCCTTAATCTTCATTTTCATCATTTTACTTAAATTTTTAACATTACCATGAAATGACTCGAGATGTTTGAGAGTGGTTCTGACCTCATTGGATTTCGAGAAAGTAGAATTTTAGATTTCATTCAAAATCCAGCAAACTTATCATTTTTTCAGGATTTCAGGATTGGGGAATTGCAATGTTTCCATTAAATTTTGTCATGTATTAGGGTATGGAACTCGTATTTAATCAAGAGCACCAATCCCTCTATGTACCTTGATGTTAGTGACATTAGTTGTCAAACTCCTTTATCATGACCCTCCTAAAAATGTACGCATCGCTCAAGCAAAATCTTGACTTGACATGCTATGCTTTTTCTATCTTATGTTAATACTTAGAGGGTGATATTAATGACAAAGATCCCTATACAGACCTAGAGGTAATGAAAAAGATACCTCTGGATATTAATGCTTAGAGGGTGATATTAATGACAAAGATCCTAATTTTCCAACAAGACTAAAAAAATAGACATTTCTCGTGGTGGCAAGAGCCCTAAGCATAAGCAATAGATAATAGATTTACTTGTCTTTTCTAGTTTCTAGTAGTTTTTATAACTAATGAATCTTTCATATATGTTATCATATATTTTTAAACAATATATGACAATTTAAGTTTGAAGTTGGCAATTATAAATCATTAGTAATGAATTATGAATATGATGCTTCAGGAAAGTTGAAAGTTGTTTCATTTCATTTCATTTTATAACATTTCATTTAATGTTAGATATTATTTGTTGTAATGGTTACACTTAGCTTACAAGTACAACTTTGGTGATCAATGATGATAAATGTTATATATTGAATTTTGAAAGCTTGAAACTTTAAGATTGATGAATCATGAGACTTAATATGTTGTATGTTACTATGTTACTAACTTGTGGACGTGGCTGATGAAAATTATAACTTCTAGATGATTGTTGTTATATGGTTCAATCTATGTTTTTTATATCTAATTCATCATTGTACATGCTTTAGTTGACATATATGCATCAAAATATAAAAAAATATATATTATATAATAAGTGCTCCCGGAATTGCTCCCAAACTGGGAGCTTCTGAAAATGTCGCTCCCTCTCCTGCTCCCACTCCTGCTCCCGTGCCCGCTCCCCGTTTTCGCTTCCGCTCCAAAGTAACCTTGGGTTGTTTCATGATGTGGAGTTGAAATACTCGAAATGTTGAGGGTGTAGACCCATTTCAAGATACGTAATTAGACCTACTCAACATTGTCATATCATTAGAGTGGTCATTGATGAGACACTCAATTTTGTATTTACAATTATCCTTTTTGTATGAGGTATGATGTGTATTGATTTCAGTCTCTAGATTTATAAATTATATAATGATATTAGTTCTAATATTGTGATTCGTGAATGGCTTTGATTCTCAACTTTGAATATGTTATTTAAAATTTAAAGAATATTATTATATTTTTTGTACACTGCATTTTCATGCTGTATCTGGATCCTGGCTTTTCAAAAATCCCACTGTTCCATATCCTGGTAGCATAGCTGGGTGATATATTGCTGATATTTGCAACACGGATATTATGAAGTACATCTCTCTCTTTTATTTTTCTGCTCAGCCTTCTGTGTGTAAACCTGAGAACTGAAAAGGTGGTTGGCCAGGAACATTGTAGAGGGAGGAGGTCTGGGGGTCACTGTCCACAGAGAACAAGAAGCAGGGAATATCACCAGAGGCAGACAGTAATTGAAAAGTTCTTTCAGTTTTTTAACTAAAAAATACTCTCTATTTGTGAAAAAAAATTCTAGACAGCATCATCGTGCAGGTAGAAAGCTGTAGATTATCTGATGTTGTTACATATACTGATGTATAAATGCTAATTTGGATTGATCAAGAGGATTCAGTGCACCTAAAATCTGCAAAGACAATATTCACTGCATTTTGTAAATGAAGCTTTATGTTCAAAGGCCATAAACCGTCTGGTTTGATTTTATATAGTCCAATGCCAAATCCAGATTTGAGCATCGGATTAGTTTTCTCTGCTGGTTCAAGTAAATTCTTGTTTGAGACTTTTGCTGCAAATGGAATCCAGTAATTACTTTGTCAACCTACATCAGTGGCATGAAGACTTGCAAAGAAGTTGAAAATATAAATATATGAATAATTTAAATAGTTAAGGCTAGTAGTTTGAACTTTGAACCTTGGGGATCTATATGCACGTAATGAAAATCTGAACTCATGGTGCTGAACCAAGGGTCTTTGCTGTAGGGCCAAGCCATTTTGTACCCTAGTGAAATATATAAATGTGCTTTGCTTTTGTAGGAGCCAAGTCCAAAAATTTGCAGGAACAAAGCAAGCTTTGATAGGAAAGGGTTCTGTATTTACAATTAAAAGGCTTTGTTTGATGAACGGATTATGAGGGCTGTCAATACTTAGAAGAATCTTGTGTGTATCATTGAGACTAACAAACCTTATATTGTTTTACAGGCAATTGCGTCCCATTTAAATTTTCCTGATGGCGCTGTTCAGCATTATAACTTGGATGGAGATGTGAATAGCATAATAATGTTATCGGATCTTGTCCTTTATGGATCTTTGCGTGAGGAGCAATCATTTCCACCAATTCTTATTCGAGCCATGTCTTTTGAAAAGCCAATTATTGCCCCCAACCTGACTATTATAGAGAAACATGTGAGTGCAGTAGATATTAATAGAATTTTGATATACAGATGGCATTTTGTCTTTATTTGCTTTCTGCTACATTTATTTTATTTTTGGGATTTCTATATTCATTTTGTTGTGACAGTGGGATAAATCATTCACAGATTGTGGATCGAAAACATGGGTTCATTTTTCCTTCTGGAAATGTGGGGATGATGACAAAGATTCTATATAGTGCAATATCACATGGTAAATTGTCTGACTTGGCATGCAAGATAGCATCTTCTGGGAGGACACATGCAAAGAATCTTCTAGCTTCGGATACCGTTCTTGGTTATGCAGAACTTTTGGAGAAGCTCCTACAGTTCCCTTCTGAGTCTATGCTTCCCAAGCCTATCTTAAGTCTTCCAGATGAATTAAAAAATGCATGGCAATGGCATCTTCTGATGGAGTTAAAGTCCCAGGAGAATGAGCAAGTGGCTGAAGGCACTCTTGAAAGGAAGGAGCAGATAACAGGAAATTCCAGTATAGTGTTCGGTATGGAGGAGTTATGGAACATAAGCATTTTTTCCACGAATGGCTCTGAAAATGGATCTGTTGGTGCAAGAGACGAGATCCCTGGTCAAGTTGACTGGGATGAGCAAAAGTACACGGAAATGATGGAGGATATTGAGAGGCGGGAAGAGGAGGAGGTATAGAAGAGTCCACTTGGACTTAGTGTAAACATCATTAAAATGAATTATATCATGTTGATAATTATATATTATTTGTATGATAAATATGATAATACTGCATAGTAGTCACATTATATTTACTTTGCAGTTGGAAGAAAGAAGTGAGAAATTGAGAAGCACATGGGAAGATGTTTATCGGACTGCACGGAGGGCTGAGAGAGCAAAGTTTGAGCTAATTGAAAGAGATGAAGGAGAGCTTGAAAGAACTGGCCAGCCATTATGTGTTTATGAACTTTATTATGGGCCTGGTACATGGTCTTTTCTACGTGGTGGTGCTCTGTACCGTGGATTAAGTCTAGTAAGTTTCTTCCAGCCTGAACTTTCCTGGGCCAGTTATTCTTTATATTTTATAGTGAAATCCTATAAAGTTGTTCCATTTCTTCGTAAAGGTTCTTAGTCAGTGAAATATACTTGGTTTTTTCCATCTTATTCAACACTAGGGGTTGCGATACACATATGGATCACATATGGTATTAGGGTTCTCTCATATGGTCCTTAATTCTCTCCTCATCCTATTTTATTTTATGTGGTTTTCGGATTTCAATATATTTCTTATCTCCCGTGTCATACTGTATCCTTTATGAATATCAGAAACTGATTTTTGGTCTGTCAGAAATGTGCTTCCTTTTTCCAGAATGCATCCAGAATTGGAAATGGTCTCCAGGATGTTTTTGGATGGTTGGAAGGCATCAGTTGTTTCTGAAAACCAGTCAGGGCTGCTCTAACCCTAAGTTACCTCACTAGCCCTAAATGATCTTTCGACACTGGCATTGCAAACTCAAAAATTTCCGAACTGTTCAACAGTTGAGTGGTGAAGAGTGATCAGTATTTGATCCATTTGAGATCTCTAAGATAAACTCTATAGTCTTAAGTTCGTGCTTTATTTTATTTTAAATTTCTTTTTTTCATGGAATGCATTTCATTGGGAAACCCACTGGGCACTTCCCCTCATTCTGAGGATGGTAGCAAAGGTAAAGCAGATTCTGTAGAAGCTTGAAGTTTTGTCATGTGACTAACAGGAATAGAACCTGGGTCGGGTGGATAGCACTCCATCACACAACCACTCAGGCTAAAACCAATTAACAACACTAGTTGTAAGTTATCATGTCAGCCTTTATTTTATCGTCTATTCTATTTTTTATATCAATAGGTTGTTTCAGGCCCATATATTGGAGAATGGAAAGTGTTGAAAATCTAAGGATTGACAATAAATCAAGTGATACATCCATAGCTGGGCTTTCAAAGGCTATCATCAAAGACTATGCCCACTGTGATCAAACTTGATCAGCTCAAGAATTCAATACTACAAACATACTATTGGTTCATTCAATTTCTGCAATCAGATTTTAAAATGTATCTAAATATCGGAAAGATTGTAGATTACCAAGTGCCTGGGTAATATTTATTAATAGTGTCTGCATGATATTTTTATTTTTTGTTAGATTTTTGATGGACACAATTGTTTGAGGCACACACAGCTCATTCATTCTTCTGGAATATCTAATCACAGTATAGTTAGATGACTGTGAAAAGAATTTTGAAGAAAAGTATTTAACATCAGTGGCATTGATGAGATTGACTAAATGTTAATTAATGCAGGTAAAAACATTTCATCATTTTACTTCAATGTTAATGATCTTTTTAACGTCTTACTTTTCTTCTTGTAAGATTGCCATAATTACATTTAAAGACATTATAAATGAAAGAGGACAGTGTTTGTACAAACTGTGGGCACTGAGAAAGATTTGTTAGACATATTCTCAAATATTTTATTTTAATTTGAAAGATATTATTTTGAATATGTAGGTTCTTATATGGGACCATGAATGTTAATAAAAGTTCAGTTTAATTCTTTCTCCTGTTTGTTGGTGGCAAATATTTACTCTTGTGCACTTGAATGTTCTTTTTTCTAGAGTATCCTGTAACTGATTTGGACTACGTGTTAAATTTGGTCAGTCTGCAAAAGGACGAAGGGCAGGGGCAGATGACATGGAGGCAGCAGATCGTCTTCCTCTTCTAAATGATAGCTACTATACAGATGTTCTCTGTGAACATGGAGGCTTTTTGGCAATTGCTAACAGGGTTGATCGTATCCACAAAAATCCATGGATTGGATTTCAGTCCTGGCGTGCCACTGGAAGAAAGGTACAGTTAAAAAGGTTGCTCCTTGTACTGATCATATTTACCCAATATATTTTTCAGGTGTGCTGTGGTCCCTTTTTTACTTTCATGCAGAATGCAATAATTGAGATATAACTATTCATTAGATACTATCATGCAATGATCCTGGATGCTTTAACGTTGAGTTATCTTGATTGCTCATCTTTTTGAGTCATTATCCTCTGAAATTGTGAGGCAACAGCATTTGGAAAGACGGTCTTCTCTCTCCGAAGTCAATATAATAACTGTAGATTTATTTGGATGCGCAACTGTTATATTAGTGCTTAGAAAATAGGTTAACACTTAAATTCAGTTGTTTCTGGCAGCCAAAATCTGTTTCAGGCTTCTTAATTAACTTTTGTTGATGATAATTCTGGTGCCATACTGTTAAAGAGATCTTTTGAAATGTCTGTCTTGTTATTTAAATTAAATAATTGGGTCAATTGCAAATCACTTGCAAATTAATATATAATTGATCTGTTTATTAGGCTTAGCCAGATTCCAGAATCCAGAATCCTTTCGGATCTGAATTTATGAGAGTTAGCTAAATCATTGAGTCTGAATTCAGTTTTGTTATTATTAATGTTTATTTTTCATTTGACAGTTTAATTGCAATTGTCAATCTGTTTATAATGATAAGCACTGGAGGCCTATAACAGTAACTGTCATATGTACATAGTGGGAGTGTAATACTCCTGTTAAGTCATGTACTATTTTTATGATGTGGTTAATGTGACAGGAGTTAAGCAATGTGGTCTAAGTGACCCTGTGTTAATAATGTAAATGTGTGTGTATGGATTACTAGTGCGGAGTCGAAGGCCATGGCCTGACTAGTGAGTGCTTACGAGTCTAATAGTGGGGTATGATTATGGTGTGGTGGTCATGTTATACATGGTGTACTTGTGTTATACCAAGAACATGTATAAAAGGAAATTCATTAATATGATATCCACCAAAAGTTTGCTGGAGGAAGGAATAGGTGGATTATGATACCACAAGAAGGTAAGAGGAAAGGGGTGCATGGTTTACTTTTTGATTTTTGGGTAGATGTGGTCGGTATTCCCTAGGTACATGTGTTGGCCCTTGAAGGAAGAAGAAAATTAAATTTAAATTATAAATTTTGGAGCACATGTAGGCCCCAAAATGACAGTTGGCCCCACCATGCGAATCGGTGTGACCCTTGGTCAAACCCACCTCTTTTGACCACTATATATACCGATTCGGCCTCCCTCATTTGGACAATTTGGTTCACACATAAATTATCTGTTCTTCTGTTCACATGTGCAAAGGAGAGAGAGTGAAGAAGATCAAAGTTTGACTAAGAAGTTGGACGAGTGTTGAACATTGTTTGACCGAGTTTCTTGGCTGCTGTTTGACCGAGTCTTGTTGGCACAGTTTGACTAAATTTCTTGGCAGTTTGACTGTATGTTGATTGAGATTTCCTGGGAAGTTTGACCACATGTTGACCGATATTTCTTGGGCAGTTTGACCACAGGTTGACCGAGATTTCCTGGGAAGTTTGACTGCAAGTTGACTGAAATTTTCTGGGCTGTTTGACTGAGGTTGACTGAATTATCTGGGCAGTTGCAGGAGGCCGAATTTCGGCTTGTTTGACCAGGTTTTACCTGTGCTGATTCTTTGGTCTGGGTTGACCAATTTTGACTTGAGATTATCAGATTGTACTTTTGCTGAATTGAACAATATCTCCTAGAAAAGATTGCTGGGTTCTTTCCCAAGGTTGGGTTTTCCAGGTGAAAATTTTTGTTGTCTACTGTGCATAGTTATTTTACTATGATCTTTATTGTTTTTGTTGCATCAACTATTGAATTTTCTGAGTGTAATTGCTTAATGACGTTCTAAAATATGCTAAAGTAAGACTGTATATCATTGGAAGTAATTTTCAATGGCAGAAAATAGTGCTTGTCTAAATTAGCACTAGAAAATCAACATGGTATCAGAGCGAGGTTTGGTGAAGAAAGGGCATTGAGATCACTCGAAGAGACCTATTCTCCAATATATTTTGTGATCATATATTTGACCAGAGCCAAGTTTGACCATGAGGTTCCGTGCTCAAGAAGAAGGCTTCCCAAGTTTATCTTGTTTTCTGTTTGAAGAAGAAGAGAGGTCGAAATATTTGCTGTAAGAAATTTGGTTCAGGGCCGAGTTCTGTTTACTTTGGAAATTAGGCCAAAGCCTTAGTATAGGGCTGAAAGCCCTCTACAAGTAGGAAACAGGGCAGAGAGGTCCTCAGGGCTAATTGAACAGGGTCGAAAGGCCTAAGGAGTTGGGCAGACTAGGGACAAGCCTATCTAAGTGAACCACAGACAGAAACAAGGGGGGCTGAAAGACCTCAGAAGGCTGTGAACAGGGCCATGCTGCCTCAGACCTGTGGAGAGGCTAACAAGGCACAAAAAGGGGCTATTGACAGTGAGAGAGGGCTTGAAGAATTTGTCTACTGTGAGTTCCAAGAGCTAGGTAAAAGAACAACCATTAATGAGACTTGAAGAAGCCATGTTTGGAAGAATGTCTTCATAGTCTAAAGCTCTGCAGCCCTGGTAGGATAACTTGTTCACATCAACATTTGTATGGAAGTCTAAATGCTTCAACTTATCACAGAGTGTGAACAGAGAGGGCTGAGACTGAGTTTCGACTGGAGTATGAAGTGAAAGGGCTAAACTCTAGACAATTGAGTTGCAGGACCAAGTTTAGGCCTGGTTGAAAGGACTGTGTTGAGGCTTGTCTAGGAAGTTATCTAGAGGCGAATTAAATGTGTCATATCAAAGTTTCCTTTAGAGTTGTTGCCTTGTATTACAGAAGTAGAAGCTGTACATTGTCATGAACCTTGAAGAAGGGTCCTTGACAAGCATGTGTAGAAGAAACCTTTGTATAAGCATTGGAGGACAGTCTGTAATGCTTATGATATTGTATGCAATGGGAAGTTGGAAGTTGCTCCAAAGCCAGAGGGAGCTCAAGAGAAACCCTCCTTCACCTAATTTTTGTATAAAACAATAAATTCCAGTAATGAGATTCATTGGTGGTCAATGATCTTCAAAGGTTTGAGATGATATGGTGGCATCTTGTAATGGATCAATGTCAAATTTTTTTCAAGGGATGGTGATCGGTTCCATGATGATAGCGGGATAATTTGCACATGACAAGTTTGTTGGACTAGCAAAAGGTGTTGATGAAATTTCTAAACCCTAGAAGTTTAGAAAGATATGACTTGTATTGAAATCATGGTCCTAAGAGTTTGTGAAACCCTAGAGTGAGACCTAGAGTGTCAAATGCTAGTGGAGTTTGTACTGGTTCATCTTCTTGTTAGCATGAGGATGTCTTAGCTTGCAGTTGAGCCTTTGGTGCAGCTAGATAACTCAAGGATGAAGAAACCCTAGTTCAAAGAATTCATGCAAGGAAGGAAAGAAAAGCAACATGCATGAATAGCTAATGATGAGGACGAGGATGAACATTTCTAGCTTGTTGAGATTGCAGATGGATTCCAATGATTTGTGCAATTAAGACAAGGATTAAGAGAGAATTAACAAATTCTCTACAATCCTCAGATCAAAACATAAGTACTCCATACCTTTCCTCCTTGATTATTATTGCTCTATTTTTTAGTCAGCCTCTTGTCTTTGTGTGTTTTGCTTTGTTATAATCATTTCTTCCATGGCCTCCCAATGAGGTTTGTAGGTACATCATGAAGGCCGCCAAGAATTTGACAATAGATGGAAGCACCGGGAAGAACAAAACAAAGTTTGTGGCAAGAGGATTCTCCTAGGATCAAGCATAAACTCAACAAGAGTGATTTGTGTTCAGGAGGGAGAAATTGTACAAGACATCTAGAACCGTGCCATATGAACGAAAGAGCTCCTAGTTCAAAGGGAGCAAACAACCAGGTAGTTTGGAAGGATGTCATGATGGGGAATCCCAATCCATCATGAAGAATGCTGTGTGGTAAATTGTGCCAAGACTTGAAGGGAAGTCAGTGGTGACTTCCAAGTGGATCTACAAGATCAAGCATGTGGTAGATGGCAGCATAAAGAAGTACAAAACGAGACTCGTGGCAAGAGGGTTCTCCCAGAAAGATGGAGAGGACTATGAAGAGACATTTGGTCTAGTTGCCAGGTACACTTCTATTGGAACTATTATTTCTATTGCTTCTATTATGGGTTGGAAATTGCATCAGATGGATGTTGGAATCACGATTGCTGTTACACCAAAACTCGCAGGCATTAGTAAACAGACACATTGCTAGAGTTAACGGATCCACGAGAGGTAGTTAAGCACATGTCGCGAAACACATGGGGAGCGTTGGTTTATCCAATGTCCAACAATCTCCCCCCAGCACGAGCCGAGTGTGATTCGAACTTGAGACCTTTGGCTCTGATACCACTTGTTGGAATCATGATTGCCGTTACACCAAAACCCGCAGGTGTTACTAAACGAAAGCATCGACAGAGTTAACCAATCCACGAGAGGCGTTTAAGCACATGTTGCAAAACACATGGGGAGCGCTAGTTTATCCAATGTCCAACAATGGATGTGAAGACCGCCTTCCTCAATGGAGTAATTGAGGAAAAATAAGTGTACATAGAGCTACATCAAGGATTTGAGGTACATGAGAGGGAATCTCATGTTTGCAAATAGAAGAAGGCTTTGTACGAACTTAATCATGCACGCCAAACTTGGTATTCTCGGATTGATGGATATCTGATGAGTCTTAGTTTCACCAAATGTAATGTTGATCCCAACCTTTGCTACATGGTTGTTCTTGTTATTATATGACTTATTTCTAACGGGAGCAGAAGGACTCATGTGGCAGTGTGAGCAATAATGGCCGAAGGATTTGCTTATGTGATAGAGGGTGCAGTCAAGCCTTGCTTCAGTGTTAGAGGGAGTTGACCTCTGAGTTCAAGATGATGGATCTAGGTTTGATGCATTACTTCCTTGCTCAAGGGAAGCATACCATCGAGATCCTTTAGAGATTTGGGATGCTGGACTGTAAGTCCACAACTACTTTCACGGTGACAATCTAAAGAAACTAGGGGGCTCTGATTCAGATTTGGTGGATCCCATGATGTACAAACAATTAGGCAAAGTGGAGGACCAATCTTCCAAACATATGTCATGCGATTGAGATTGTTAGACTAGTTGCTTATAGATGGGAAGTCTCTAGGAGAAGTATGCCTTCTATGAGTGGATCATGTCAGGCAACAGATATGGTTCATTGTCTAGGAAGCAACAATGTTAGATGAGCAACAATGTTTCAGTGTGAGAGGGAGCACCTAGCTAGGGTGTTTGGAAAGCAGCTATGGTGATGTGTAATATCCTGCTTGTTAATTCTGATAATTTTCTCAGGATTTTTGCTTAAGAAAAATATTGCGTAAATTCATTAGTCGAATTACACATTTTACCATAAATTAAATGACAAAGCTAAGAAATATCGACTGCAACTCAAGAGTAGATAAATATACATGTAGTGAATCTCAACCTTATCATATTAATATGAAATATTACAGACAATGACTAGAAATGGCTGAGAGGATGGCCTCCCAGAAGATCTTCTGCAATCCTAAATCGAGCCTCTAAAATAAACTGAACTTATAAGTACAACCTGTGAATTCTAAATGAATTCACCAAGGGATGAGATGGGTTTTCGTCCAATCTCATCAGATAACCCAAGGGTTTTCATCTTGGGGCTGATTGAAGCTGAGAACTAGGTTCTCCAAACCTCACCAAAGACAAAATACTCAAATCCAAGATGTCCCAAATGATTAGCTCTCCCTCCTTTTAATGATTGGATGGAACTCTCTCTGACCTTCTAGAAGCATTTTATTTTATTGTTTGTCCTTAAATAGAAGCCTCTCCCTTTCACTTTATTTTAAGTGACTTTTATTTTATTTTATCTAAGTCACTTTTCCATTTTCGGCCTTTTCTTCTATTAAGCACTTTCCCCATTTTATTTAATTAACTGACTAATTAAAGTCACTTTTAATCCAAGTAAATGGTAAATTTGCCTTCATGATTTCTTTGGCCTCTGAAGGTCACTCTTCACCATCCCATCCTGTAGATCTCCTCATTTCGGTTCCAATGAGCTATTACACTAAGGTGTTGCTCTAAATATCTCGCTCTCGATAACACCTTTATTATATACAATTAAAATATTCTGAAAGTAACTTTGTTTACGAGAGTCATCAGAATGCGTCAAAACCAAGAACAAACTGTGTAGAATTGTCCCCCATGGTGAAATACAGTAAGAAAACTCCATTTGACCCCATCTCCTCCAAAACCCTCCAGGTCCTTTGATGATGTAATCTCGCTCTTATAAACTAGTTGCCACCAATGTTGGAAGTTCATCTTGACTGCATCACAAGGTAAACTGAAAATGGGAACATTGCAAGTCCTCCTGCGCCAAGGGTGCTTTCCCTCAAGTAATCTGCATCTGTTCATTATAGAGGTATTTGTACACTGCTACTAGGATCCTATATGAACCACTAGGTCACAACATGCCTCCATGCTCACCAAACCAATATGGATCCCTCTATACCTGGATCCCAAACCCATCTTTGACTCAACCTGCCATCAATAGATCCACCTGGATCCTAATGCTACTGATTCGGATTTAAACAGGAACGCAACAAGTTACAGAGATAACCATATACACAAATATGCAGCGGAAATAATACTTCATTTCATTAATGGAAAATACTAAAATATGCTTACAATCAGAAATAGAAATAAACTAGCCAGGGCGATGGTAGCTTATCTCTGAGGAGAGATGTGATGGCTACATGCCTCTAAACTGTGTTACAATGAGGCTCGAAGGCCTATTTATTGTTGAGAAACAATGAACAAAACCCTTCACATTCCAAAACCTAACCC